>JARQTI010000076.1:831176-855315 GCA_030142655.1 Trachelus tabidus
ATCTGACTACATTGAAGCTACAGAATGCTACTCCGGTCAATCAAGGCAAGATCAACGCATAATTTTGGCAGGTAAAGACAAAATCTTTTCAAAGATTTGGTCACTCTAGGCAAGATTACTTCTTAATTTTTTCGGCAAAGGAACTCAGTCTTAACACTATGCCTTCCGGCGACACTACACTGACGTCGTGCGCGAAGTATCGCTCAATGTCAAAATTCAACTAGATGGCCCCCTTCGAGCCCGAAAACTTTTGTCTCAAACATTTTTTAAGAAAACTCCGTTTTCGAGATATTCCACTGTCTAAGTTAAAACGGGACACCCTGTACATTCTTAGAGGCTAAGGTGAAGAGCTCAAGGTGTAGAATAAAATAACTTCCACTCGATGAGAATCGGATAAAAAGAATATACAGCAGAGAACGTAGCCAGGCGAATTAGAATATAGGTGGCCGGTAGAAGAATAAAGTAGTGGAGGATGAAAAGTAGAAAATAAATAATAATAAAAAAAATTCAAAGTACCCATACTGCGCTTTATCGGCTTTCCCCGCCGCCCCCTCCCCCCCCCCCCCACCCCGAGCTTAATATCCGTGGTTTTGGCTTAATAATGGCTCCCATTTCCTCCGGCAGTTTCCACCCCACGAGAGCACGGGAAACCCGAAAATTATGCTAGAACCTCGATTGCCCGTCGAGTTTAGCCACATTCGTTTCACCTTCGAGTGGTCAGAGATACGCGGCGAGATTTACCAATGGGCAAGACTCACCCCTAGCCAGAACATACGTAGCAGCCCTAAATAAAGATTGAGAAAAAAAAAAAGAAATTCTTTCATTTGTATCGATACGAGATGAAAGAATCGATACTTGTAACCTGCTCGCTTTCCTTCCCAAACTTTAATCTCAATCCTAACCTCACTTTCTCGCTTCGGTGCCTGCTTCGCTATTGAGTTTTCTTCGAAACTAACAATCTGCCTTATACCCAAACTGAATCTCCTTTCTCGTGTCCCTCTGCGATCGCACATAGCTACGGACAGTTGAACGTTGGCAGGTGGGTACCCACTTGCTTCCTTCCTTCCTTTCACGTTGCTGGCTATTGATCACAGCTACGTTTCCCAGCGACAAGCACGCTCGTATGTCGCAACCCAGGAGACCGCCGCTGAGTTAATTCCCTGGTAAATACCCGAAGCGACGACCTCAGCCACGGTTACTTGCCCACGCAATATTCATAACATACTGAGCTCTGCCGGATGTACTTGCATTCACATGAACGCGAATACATACCGTGTTGAAGGGCCGTAGATATCACTAGCAGGAATAATTACGAGTGGGGGTAGATATGACACCTCCACGGTTAAGGGTAGCAATTGCTGTACAGTGGAGCAAATGATCCCCTTTAGTAGAGAGAAAAAAAACTACCCGATAAATGATCGTCGCTGTATACGTGACGGGTGTAGCGATGGGGATGAATCAGGCATGGTTACGCTCGTCGTCGCGACGCACTGTTAACACATCCCAACGATAAAATGGTGTTAATGGATACTTGCGTTTCCTATCGCTATGGTACAGCTTAGATAACTTGGAGAGACCATCTCTTTGAATTTCTATTTTGCCTGCTGTGTTTACTGAACAATTTTTACTGGAGGATAAATCGGCTTATACTTTTCTATGGTGTTAGTTCGCAGTTCCCTCGACATGGGGTAGTACGGCGCTGTATTATATAACGACACAGTCAAGTACATCACGACGTTGACAAAGTTGGGAAAACGTTGTGACGTAGTTTCATTCAATTTTTTTTCCCCTTTTTCACTTCCTCTCTCGGCTACGAAATATACGTGGCGCGATGTTCGTTAGAACAGGAGCCTGGTCGCTCGTTCTGGAGTCTTCTGGGATATTTTTTTTGTTCAGAACTAAAAAAATTGGAAGAATAAGAATACAGACATTGCAGTGGTAAAAAAAATGCGAATAATCTACTTTTTATCTTACCTAGAAATTCCTTTACTACTACTCATTTTCCTCTAATATTTCCAGCCTATTTTCCATCCTCTTCGTCGTCTCGTTCTTCTCTTTCGCTCTCTCTCCATTCGGACGAGGCCCTGACGCTTTCTGCTTTCCTTCAGTCTGTCCCTCTCTGAGCAAAGTGTGAAACCTCGTGTCTTGTACAGAAGCACTCCGTTTTATACCGGCTGAAAAGAATCTTGTAAATATTTATGAACTTCGCCGTACAATAGGAGTCGCGTTCTTTAGTTGCATTAAGTTTAAGGTTAGGAGTACGTGCTAGGTATTCATAATAGGAATCTGTAATTTAAGTGACCCGTAAGAAGTCAGTTGAGTTACTTCAAAATTCTTGAAGTTCGTCAAAAACAGTTCTAGTATTTACGTCGTTCTAATCGATCCTCCTACAGACATTAGGTATTAATCAAACGAGGCCGACCTACATTATAAGCAGCGAGGGTCGTATCCATAGATATTAAGGTCTGCCGACGGTGACGTGGTTGGTAATGTAACGCCAGCCAACCTGGTGGCTTACATAGAGGCTGAACTTCCCAGGAGATACTGGTTAACGTTTTCCGATAACGTAGGTCAGCACTTCGACGTGAGAAGAATGCTAAACGAGTTCGCGTCTTCCTCTAAGAAGATTTCTTAGGACCTCATTAGATCCTCATTCAAAATCCATAGTTGGTACCTCAGCTGTCACCGGGAAGCAGACTCACCTGTCAAAAATAAAAATATATAAAAAAATTTATAATTTACCAATGACCTGCCTAGACTCATAGGTGCATAACATCATAAGGCAGTGCCAACCAAAATAACTTACGGTTACGAAGATACGTATCTATGCCTGGTTGTGTTTTTGTACAAAACTTCAAGTTCCGTCCAGGTACAGTCTTGATAAGTTTCGAGGGAGAAAGTGGTCCAGCCTGAAGGTGTATTTCTGAACGAAGAAGAGTCTGCGCTTTGATAAATGTAACCAGTTTCCTTTCTTGTACGATCTGTTAACGTAAACTTCTCCCCTGGGCAATGTATAAGGAGCAGTCATGTTCCAAAGAGCGAGTGGTCCAGCATTTACCTTTAATAACCCTGAAAATAAAACCATTGAAACAATATCATTTTTGAGATAACCTCATAATTGAGCTACGTTAATTGGCTGATATGACCAAGACTAGATAAGTACCTGATAAAACGTCCGTAAAACCACTCTGGGATGAAACCACCGTAATCAGATGTGCAATATGTTCAGATATGGATGCAATCGATGAGCAGATAATCTATGGAAGTGTTAGGATGCCACAGGTCGTTTGTTTATTCAAGCCTGTTACTAGGTCGTGCAATGGTCCAGGTGGTCACAGCTAACGATAATTGCTTCACCCCTAAACCGTGACCCGATAAGCAACCTATAGAGCCTATTAATTAATTTAATTTATGACCATCACACATACGCGAAAGTGTGTCGAGCCAATGCCAAGACTTCCGGTTCCTGTAATTATGATCTAGGGAAATTTATACGGCAAAGATAAACTTGGTGACCTGACAAGGTTCTCGTGGAGGCTGGAAGTGACAATAAGAGGACTGTCAAATTTCTGAGGTATCTGTTACCGTGGAAAGAAAACTACTGGGAGAGGTCAAAGGTCGGGCAGCATGATGGAGAATTTATTGGGGGATTGATAAGAACCCCTGTCTAATATTTCGTCCACATTGACTATCCCATGAGAAAAGGAACTTGGGTCAATGGTCCATGTATTCTGGACCACTACGTGGTACAGCCTTAAGTTTGAACCAATTGGTAGATCCCATCCCTGCCATATTTCTCCTGGGGAAGCTCATGGAGTCTTCGACCTCGGAGCAGCTTCAGACTCTGGGTGGTAAAAGTGAAACGTGTCATCTTATAAAAGCTAGGTGGATGAGCGAACATATATCTCGAGATAAAGCGTAGACAGTGTCGGCACCTACGTGAGCCTGGTACCCGACTTAAAAATATTTTTATTTTGAAATGCCGTTGGAGTACACGCCGTACAAGTGGGTTGGAATCGAATAGCGTTTTGAAAATTAAAATATTTTAGTCGAGTGCCACATAGGTAATGTTGGCACTTGTATCGGTATCAAAATATCCATTTTCAGATATTGACCATAAAGTGATACCTTCTGAAACATTATACGAGGAATGACGTAACTTCCCCGAGGTCCGACGAGGGAGGAGCCTAAATCGTTCGAGGATCCGGTTACTTCTATTTACGCTTGTTGTCGTAGGAATAATAATAATATTTCAGCGTAGCTAGCACACGTATCGCAACGTTCTGGTAGAACGGGGCATTGTTACGATAGTGATATAGGCTCTTCCTCTCATCGGATCCTGGATAAGTTACACCCTGTATACGTCCCAGAGACTCATTCGAAAATACCGCGAAATTCGAATTGCCACGTTGAGGTATTTCGGTTTCATGAGACTTCGTAAATGGCTGTTCTCTGTGTGTCAGAGGAATCCTCGCCCACGCGGCTACGTGAGATGCTGGCTCTGTATCTGGGCTGACGCCACTACATGGATACTGGTACTAGAAAAAACTTAAGAGCTCTATCTCCTGCGATCGGAAGATAAAACGGATGGGTGGTGTTACGTTAATTTTATCTAGAAATGTGGAAGGCATTTTTTTTACTATGGAGTAAAGTGATACCTCTTTTTTTTTTGAAGCACGATTGGATATATCTAGTTAAACGTTCTGCTGTTGTAGGAGATGAGACCCTTGAATTTTGGAATCATGGTGGCGAAGTTGAAATTTTTTTTCAACGCTCTTTCTTTGCTAAATGATCAGAACTATTGCTAAGACTTGATCAGGATTTATAGATCTGCGTGGGATGCAAAGGGAACTCCACGTTTTTTTTTTATTCCAGCACATTAAGTATGCTGTCCTCGTGGTCACAGCTGATCCAGATGAAATTAGCTTTCTTTTCGATGCCGTTTTTTGTTATGACAATTTTTTTACTATTACTTACCTTGCAATACGAAATCCTTGAATTTACTTTTTCTTTTATTGTTCGGCTTTCTCACTGTCGTAGCTCCGAATCCTCTCGAAGGCGCTCAAATTTACTCAAGCTAAACTCAAATTAGCAGCGCTTTCCAAAAAGTGCTGTAACTTGCACAATGGAAGTTAAAATTTTCCAATGGATCTGTGAAAACTACATGGACCAGGTCGTAGCCGTTGTCTCTTTCCTATCTCGTTATTTAGCGTAAGCGTTAGCAATATTCCGTGGAGACGATACGATTAGCATCGTCTGGCGAAAGAGCAAAGAAAACAAAAAAAAATGCAGAAAGGGCAAAAAATAAATGCCATTGAAATACTATGCAGGTATACGTGATCCTAACCTAACCTAAACGGAAACAGAGGATTCGACGCAAAGCGTCGCGACGACTTCCAGCCTGCTCGACTTCGCCGTAATTACAGCGAAAATCGATTTTCACGCTATGGGATTCAGCATTAAATTTCTACGATTTACACGCAAGCTACAGAAGGTTGTTTATTGTTTAAATCCAGATAACCAAGTCTTCTCTGATTTCATCATGTTCCTTGTATACTTCCAAAAGTACCACAGGATTTAAATTTTCCTGAATTTCTTCGAACTTCCATAACCGTCTGTAGCGGCCATTAAGACAGCACGGCCCACCATTAGATGTTACGAAATGACTTGGGTTATTTCAAGGAGATTTTACGGTAAGCCAAAAATTAATTGCCACGAGGATATCCGCGGTGTTGGCGATTTTAATTGAATTTTCGTGAGACTTTCGCCAAAAGCCAAACACGGGACAAGCGAAGCGTCGCGAAAACTCTCATCAATCACCTTCGTCCTGACGAACCTGCATCGTTTAACCAGGCCACTAGAAAGGACCGTAACCACCAACGAGATAATACCAGGCTGAGTGAGAAAACTTTGTATAGAATGAATACAGCAGTTGCCAACTGCTTGCGTCAGATCTCGAGAAAGTGAAAGAAAAAATTCATTTATATTTTTCAGCAATGTTGTGGTATCCATGAGCAGCCCTCGTCCTAACGCTCGGCCAATATCCAATATGTAACAAATTCATTAAATCTCGATAGCATGCATAATTAGGTTATCCCACCTCGTTGCTTATTCAGCATTCAGTATGTATTCATATATGTATATTACATACGGGGTTCGTGTTAAAAATAAAAAATATACATTTCTTCCAGCTCAACAATATTTGAAAACGTAAAGAGATCGAGCGACCCGCACATAACCTCGATCGACTTTACAGGCAATGCGTTAACGCTTATGCACTTGTACGTTATATTTGGAGCGGTTTGCAACTTCAGGATAAAAAAATTTACCTCGAGGTCGTTTCTTCGAGAAATGAGTTCTCTTTGAAAAGACTTTTTATACAACCGTCGCTCGCTCGATTCCGCTCACGCACGGTTGACTCCTGCGTCGCGTCGTATCTCCCACGAAATTCAAAGAGGAAATTGTTGACTTAGCAATTTCATAATTGACTCGAAGCTTCTGGACGTGTTCTAGACCTATCGAACTGTCCCTTACAGCCGTCTGATTTATCGAGTCGAGTATATATTCCGATAGTCGATATTACCAAAGTTCATTCCCCAATCTGACACAGGATAATCGATTCTCAGTCATTTATACAGGCTAAACGGTCCTGCGTGCTCTTACTCGGCCGATAAACAACGGGGTAAACAGTTCGATTTCCTGTTACGTGAAATAACAAAATTCCGATGCACATTGAAATTTCATTAATACCTTGTGGTACGGTTGATTAAAAGTTATCTGTCATTATATTGAGTATAGATTAAACGAATAATGGTTACACTGTAACGTAACGTAATGTACAAAATGGTAAATTACGTAAATACGTGCAAGCTTAACGATAATAAAATGCTATGCCAGCAGCGAAGAATAATGGCGGATTACGTAAAGTGAATTACGTAAAATATTGATTTTAACGAAAATCGTTATATTTCGTAAAAAAAAGTGAAATCGAGGGTACATTCTAGAGATATATATTTTTTTCCTATCACGTTAGCCAATCGTATTAACAGATTCCAGAAAATGATATCATTCTTAATCCGTTTTATCCGAGGCGACCAGAAACGCTTCGTACAAGATTTTATAAATGAACGTATTCCGGTACGATTCATATTTTCCCGCGATTCACCCGTCTGAATTTAAAATAAATTGTGTGTCGTTATGCTGGACATTCAACCATTTTTTTTGTTACTCCATTCACACGGCAATATCTCGCTTTAACGAGAATTCAGGGCTGCGGATACACCGCGTTCTGATTTCTATTCGTTTCCGGTATACATGCATATATATATATATATTTTTTGTCAACGTTCAGATGATCTACGTATTTCAATTTAATTCAAATCTCCCGCCACCAGATTCGTTAGACTACTACGTGGTAGCATCTGAACTTTGTAGTATATTACTCGCGTACAAACGGCACTTGGTCACAGTTTGTCACTTGAAATAATTAAACAAGTACGTTAACGCCGAGATGACAAAATATCCGGTAAGTAATTATCTCCTGGATCCCCTAAAATAATACCGAGAAAATTACTACATCCCTCGTTAACGTTTAGTCCGCAATACAAACTTCATAATTTGATTCATTCCTTCCTACTATTTTCACTACGTAAAATTCTAGAAATACATGGACCGCTCTAACGTACTATATGTATTTCGTTTGTATACCTATATAGTATGTATGTACATACCTTTTCATGGAATACACGTGTCGAGTAAAACGATTCAGTCAAACGGACAAATTATCCTCGTAAACTTTCGCAATCTGGTTTTCTCGCGTTACGCATGCTTGTTAGATCAATTCAGAAAGTATTCTAAAAGTAAACAGCCAAAGTATTAACAGATCTGACTGAGTAAATTCTCACGAAATCTTTACCCGAAGTATTCTCGAGGTACAAAGAGAAGAGGAAAAAAGTCGAGGAAGAAAAAATGGCTACCACGTAACGAAGTAAAACGAAGGAAACTGTAAGGAAGGAAATGAATATATATATATATATATATACACCGTAGCTATATTTTCACGAGTGAAATTAACTAAATTTATTTCACGATACAAATGGACGTTCAAATTAAAGCACGAAGTCAGCACGTAGCGTTACGATTTCTTTTTCTCTCGCGACCTGACAGGACCGATAAATGTCCAATCGATATATCGAGCAAGATGGAGTCTCGAGGTTTCATAACTGAAAATTATTCTTCATTTCTCCAGACAAAAGCTCAACTTTGTGCGTCACGCACATATAGCATGCGTTATAAAGGCAGAGTCGTATCCATACAGTTTAATAAAAAAATTCAGTGAGTTCATTGTTATGCAGTTTGTTTTCTAACCTATAAATATCGTAAAGAGCAGCAAAGAAGCGACGGATCGGTTCCCATTGAAAGTAAAATCGATCGTCGAGACGATTTTATCGAGGATTTTCCAAAACTGTACCGTGGCACGATCCAGAATGGATATATACAGTGAGCGTAAACAATATTCGTACACCGAACATTTTTCGCAAACGAAGAGCTTTTCATATTAATAATACAGGTTTGACCAAAAAAAAGGCTGCACGGTATGACTCTTCAAACATTTCTTAATTCATTCACCTGCAAGAATATTCACAATGATTAATTATTTTGTCGTAAATTAAAAAAAGGAAAACGTACTCAGAAAAACAAGCGCAGAAAGTATTCGTAGAGCTCTTTTACGTATAGAAAAAAACTAGATCTTTCTAATCCGAACTTTCTAGCATTAAGAGTATAGTATAGCTTAGGTATAGAAATCTATGTAGAAATATACGGGGCTTTGGCCGGAAAAGTTAATTAAACGTAGTATACGCCATGCCAACGGCTTAACAGTAACGTCAGTCAACACTGCCATGGAAATATGCGTGTTTATTTTTTATTCGTTTGATGAAAACGGTTAGTCGTACTCGCTCGTGGATATTTTATTAAATTCTCATTGTAACAATTACGAAATTCTGTTAGTAGGATTATATATTTTTTTTTCATAGCCATGTACCGGTTTTGTTGTGCCACCGTAAATGAAACGTCAATTGTACTTAATTCTGTTAACAGCACGGTTCAACGTGTTATGCAACGTACTCGCAGTACAATATATGCCAATAAATTTGTTCTGCCATCAGGGTGCATCGCGATGGGTATGTGCACCCTGTGCTGGTGTTTTGTAAACGTGACGTCGCAGTAATTACAATGGCATTTAGCCGGGCGTTTCTGCTTTATTCCGTTACGGACCATAGAGCTTAATGTTTTTCAGGCCGAGCGAACTGGGCCGGATCGATGCCATTTTTCTCTGCTTTGAGCGATTCAGTCTCAAGCGATAAAAGCTCGTAAAATCAGAGGTCGTATAATCGTGCAAGAGACATGGACACAAAGCTTTGATAACCGTAGGTACTGCGAATATTAAAGTAGAATACGTAATACTGCATTTCTGAGAAATTATATTTTTTGACTTTGGATTTTAAACTTATGCACGGTTGCGTACTATCGCAAAGCTTTTTGTAAATATTTATTAAGTATTAAATATCCAATACTGACATCTTTTAAAGATCGCGGTAAGACTATCAGAGAAAGATCTTATTTCAGAAATAATTTTTCATTGCAAGCTTACGTTTCGCGTTTGTGATTTATTGGGTTTTTTTTAGAAAATAAGATAATTTGGCACAGTTCGTTTTTCTTACGATTTGAAGAAATTAGTCTGATATTATATCGAGAGCCAAGGATATTATGGCGAAGTTAGGGGAGATACGTTTTAATAATAAATGGAGACAGAGACCGAGTTCCCTGGAGTTTTGCCCACGTAAAAAGGTAAGGCTCAGGTCGGTTATATTACCCTAATTAGATTCCCTGGAATTCACGAACGACGAAATCACAGTCGCAACAAAGTACCTACTACAATCCTTCTCTTGGAGTCTACCTGCCATTCTATTTTTACTCACCGTTGTCGTTCCTCCTCACGCCCGTCATCTGTAACTGCGATTTTCTTCTTTATTATCCACTTTAACGCTGTCACTGATTCGTACACATAATGGAACAATAAGAGGCAGTAATTGTTAACGAGTTTTTGCTATGGCAATCGTAAATTCAACTTTTTAACTAGCCACGTCGTAAACGTCTTGACACCATGCGAATGACTGCCAGTTAGGCCAGTTGGGTTATGGTACGAATGACTCAAGTTCGTTACCCATTTAAATTTAAAAAATTTCAAATATGCAAAAAAAATGTATTTTACGCGGTTTACCCAATATGACATATCCTGTATCCAATTTTACGATTCTATAGGATCGACTTTTTTCAGTCTTTTAAGAATTTTTTAACGTACAATTTCGCTTTTACCATTTACGATCTCACTACGAATTCTGGATTGCTTTTGAAAATCTACGACTTCGCTACCGCTGAAATATGACTACCCACGGGGTGATTGTGTCCCGACGGTGAAACCTGCGTTTCGTAGTATTGTGAGACTTCATATTTTGTTCAACACGTGCTTCCAGTAAATTCTCGTCGTGAGACAGTGATTAATTTTGCAAGGGGTGTTCCTGACAGTTAGCACCTTCGAAATGCCAAGGGTGCCCCGTAGACGTAACTGGTCTGGTAAGCTCTGAGCAGCTCTGAAAATTGAAGTTGCTCAGAGGGTTGCACAGATACAATAATAAACTTCGACCCCTAGGGGAATAATTTTTTTTGACAACCAAAAATTCGCAATATACCACAAGTATATGAGATTTATGCGAAAACTTAAGGAATATTTGTTAGGACATTTGAAACGGTCAATCGTACCACATGTGGGCACTATAAAACGTAAATGAATTCCTTTAAAACATGAGCCAAAAATACTGTCAGATTAATTAAGAAAAGATTAAAAAAATGATTTCAAAAGTTCTGTAATATAAGTAAATATATAAAAAATAAGATCCTGAAAGAAAATTAAAAAGAAATATACTTCATGTGACTTTGTTTGGGTTGTTCGCACAGCCTGTAGCAATTTTATAGAATAATAAGTGCAAAACCGAATCCTCCTTAGTTTCTCGTCTCTTAAGTCTAATAAGAGGGGCTCATGGGTTGCGGTGTACCTATTCAAGTTCCGAAAGGACGAGGGTTAAAGGAAGCATCTACCCTTACCGAACCACCCTACATCCAGAGTGTTGTACTTCAAACCGAGGGTTCCAACCCCTCGTAAAGCAGGTCTAAAAATATCCGTCTATAATTATTCACGTTTGACCCCCAAAACTCTTCCATGAAGAATACTCTACGAGTCCTTCGATACGATTTTTGGCTCAAAACTTTTTTTGGAATCAGACATTCGCGTGGCGTCCATCTGTGTTTGATTTCAAATAATAGACATTTTTTTTAACTCGAGAAAATTAAATGCGCCAAACGATTTATTATCCAATAATTTTTATTTCCAATAAAGTGCTGTCTCATCCACTCTTTCCTTCTTCAGACGTATATACACGAAGAGAGTAAATTTCCATTGAGAAACGTTAAAGTAGAAAGAGCTAAGTGGAGTGACTCGATCGCTTTAAAACGTTCACCTATTAATAAATATCCACACCGAGGACTTTAAGCGTCTCGTAGCTCCCCAAGAGCGTGTTAAAAATAGCAACGGAGCGGCGTCCCGACGTGCTTTTATACAACCCCTTGGCAAGGCGCCGCATTCAAGACCATCGGTGAGACATAGTAAACACAGGCTTTTGAATGAAGATCCCCCACCATATGTCTACCAGTCCAAAACTGGAACGTACTAAGTGTAAAATTATGCGGAACATCCTGTAAGATTTATACGATTTACAAAAATTATATAACATCCCCCTCGGAGATAGAAACGTCAGTTATAAATTCCAAACAGATACGAAGGTACCGGAGAGTTTCAATACCAAGAGCCAGGCAACGGATGAAAACGGAACGTGTCAAAAAATTGTGGCATTAAATCCTAAGATCTACGCATTCGAGGGTGCAAAACCACCCACGCGTTTCTTATAGTAAAGGCCTTTTTTTTTGCATTTCTTATACATCGAAGAACCGAGCTGCCCTGACCTGAACTAGAACCTGATATAAATACAATTTTTACCAGTCCAACAGTATGGTAAGGGTAGGAAGGTCTATACTTGGTAACGTATTAGGGTTGACTATACCGAATTTCCTTTTCAAGTGGTATGAGCTTTGCTATTTTTCTTGGATAATCATTTTATCTTTTCTTTGAGCATAAAAAAGTTTCCTCGCAATCTTAAATTCTTTAAGGATTCTATATTTGTTATTGTACTGTAGGTTGGCATTCTTATAACGTCCCTTTTGTGATGCTAGAATAATTTACACACGCTGATAAACTTAAGTTAAACGTATAAGGCGAACTTTTATAAGCGGAACAAACTTTACTTTCAAACTTCACAAAGAATATTTGAATGGAAAAAGCAGAGCACCGTAATGAGTCGTAAGTTGGTTTTGCCTAATGATCTTTCTTTTGATTAGTACTCCTTATCACATTGCATTATCTATATTACAATGAATATCTAGTAAGTAATCAATATAATTAAGTGCCCTCTGTGGGTAATTATCAGCTGGACAATCAATTTCAAGACTGATACGAGATGTTACTGATATTAGAATAGACTGATAAACTTAATCTACGCGCCAACGATGTAATTTAAAATCTTTTACGGGGCTTAAAAAATTGTATTCATGGTATATAAATCAATCACTCAACCCAATGTGTAATCTCTCACGATGTAAAGCGAGTTCAATTAACAAAGTTCGGCAAGCCCCAAGAGATTTTCATAAAAGTGATTCCCTGCACGCAATATAGATCAATAACAGCCGACCTTATTATATAAATTTTTGAACACGCAGTAGAGAAGTTTGAAATTCAATGTAAATGTCGATAATGAATAAATTACATAAGTTGCGGGACACTCGAAGTTTCTTTATTGATTAATTTCTGAAGGTGACCTTCGTATATCTAAAATATTAAAATGTACAGCCTAGCCTAAGTCTGGAGATTTAGATTACAGCGAGCCATTGTCCGAGTCTATGGGCTACGACTCCGATAAAATATCCTCTAGAGTCTTATCATCGTGTAGTGGCGAGTGTCCTAGCGTGGGATCACTCTCGAGGAATTCACGAAGTTCAGATTCGAGATCCGGTACTGCAGAGGCTTCCACTGCAGTCAATAGAGTATTGGATTGATTATGCTGCATACCAATCTGTATTTGAATTGGAGGCTGTCCTGCATTTACTATACTGATGGTTTGATTTTGCTGAGTCGTAACGTTGAGCAAGGTACCAGATTGAATAGGTGAGGGCGTGGGTAATATATTCTGGGGAACCTGATTAGCGTTATTCGATGGCATCAAAGGATTCTCCGTTCCAATTGCTGAATTATGAGTTATTGGATCGACGTCCATTGGCTCAGGGGCGCCAATAGGTGCAATACCCATTGCTCTTCTTAGACCCTCTACAGGAGCTATAGCTGAGGGAGGAAGTTTCTTTGCTATATCTGCTAGGTTGTCCGTGATCTTCTCTGCCAGGATCATTTCGGTGTCTTGGGGTTTTGAAATGTTTGACAAGTGCGTCGGAGGTGGCGCTGATAGGCGCTCGTGTTGCGCTTGTCTTAGACGACCTAACATTTGAGAAGTATCATCTAGACGACTTTGAAGAACTGCACGTTCTTCTGTCAACTTCAGTTCCTCCTCTGTAACAAAATTGTTGAAAAGATAGAATTAATGTTATGCAGACTTTCATGGTTACTGTGGTTTATTTAAAATAAACAGATGTCTCGTTGTAAATATTTACCTAGATTCTCCAAAAAGTTTACATCGATGCCCAAGTCGGAAAGACTCTTCAATTGGTCCATGTCAACCTTTACTTTGTCTACCGTTGGGATATTTCGATTAACATCCTGAAGTGGTTTTTCCAGTAGATGTTTTATCTTCTCCTCTTCCTCACGAAGTCTGCGCTGCTCCTCCAAGAACTTCTTAGTCTTTCGATGATCGCCACTGGTTAAAATATCTAACAGATCGTCCACCATGGTTAAAGTATAGTCACAATCCTTGGCAAAATCCAATATCGACTCTGCATACTGAACAGCTGTATCATCTCCGTAAGTTTGATACACCAAGTCAGTCTCTTCCTTGGTAAGATTAGCGAAGGTTGAGTCATAGCTTGGAGCGTAAGAACCAAAAGCTCCATAGTACAAAGGTTTCACTGGTTTTGACATATTTCTTCTATCCTCACGGAACCCGGCAAGCGCGCCTGTTCCGTGGTTCAGTTTTCCTATTAGCTGACCCAGAGATACCGGCCTCTGGTTAGTCCCAGGAATAACACCATCTCCAGGTACAATTATTTGCAAGCTCGTAGTACCGTCCTTCTTCTGCCTCAGAAAACCCATCTTTGAGTTAACGCGTTTGAGACTAAGTTTCTCAGAAGCACTTTTAGCCGCTCCTCTCGCTTGCTTTAAAATCTCTTCAGGCGTGAGATCATCCGGGATGGCTTCGAACTTACCCAAGCTCGCCAATCTCATTTTCCTCTGATTCTCTTTACGCAGTTCCTCGGCCTCTTCGTTGCGTTCTTCCTGCTCTCGTTCTTTCTCAATCTGTTCCTCAGTCACCAGGACATCTGGATTGTTGGGATCCTCGACGCCTAATTCAAAGCCAAGTTCATCTTTTGAAATATCATGCATATACGTCAATACTGGTCGCAATTGTCTCAATTTCTCAGGAGTGACCATCTTCAGACCAACGTGAAGCAATTTCTTGGCAGCTTTGAAGTAAATCGTATCAGGATGATTGTAGGTCGTAGCGTTGTCGCACATTAGTCTAAAATCATTTACGAATTCACTTAAATTTTGATAGTTATTGTCGTCAATCTTTTGCTTTATAGTGCTAAAATCCATGGGATTCGTGATAATCTGGGAGTATCCAGGAGCAATATTGTCGGTAACGGGCCAAGCGAAGAATTGCTGGGGATCCCGTTTCTCCATTGATCTGAGAAGATGTTCCAGAAGCCGCTGAAGAGGCGTACGTTCGGCAATCTTTCTGAGGACGCAGGTTCGCGGTTCACGATGAGGTGAGAGTGAACTGGAACTAGCTAATAGACTTGTTCTATGCTCAGTGCTAGAAGGTGGTCTAGGAGCTAGAAGATGGTGATTTGCTATCTTTTTAGGAGGCTCTATGAGACTCTCATCCCCATCACCAACTGATTCTTGGCTGGATTCCTCTCTACGTCTCTTTTTATCCTTGTGATGATGCTTGTGTCTCTTATCCTTCTTTTTCTTTTTCTTTTTCAGTTTCTTATGGCCCATATACCTGTCGTACTCCGATTCTCCTTGGGTGACCGAATAAAGACCCAATTGTTGTTGATAATGCTGGGACAACATGGCGGACTGACTGGGCGACTCGTTACCGTGTTCAGGAGTGCCACTACTGCCTCCTACTTTTAAAATTAATTTCAAAGTTGGTGGCTTGTCTGTTGTCGAGTATTGTCCTTCTGCTGAAACGAGATATACAGTTATGTGTCATTGATGAACGTTACTTGTCCGGGTTTACTTTTCAGCCATCAAACTGGTGAAGTTACAGCATTGCAAATGAATTCCATGCTACATACATTTCTCATATGAAATCATACAAAATGCAGGAATGAGCACATTTAAATAAGCCAGATTATTAAGCTCTGTAATGCATGGTTTTTATACAATAGAGTAGAAAATAATGTACAGCATATATAATACTGGGAGGTAAAGCATTCAAGATATTCAGCAAAGATAAAATGATCGATAAGGGAGACTCGCACTTTGATAACGGAGTGACTTTGTTTTCACGTTCAGCAAAACTGGAAGCGAGGTTGAAGTATACGAATGTAGGTAAACTGAGGAAACCGTAACGCAAATCACGTAGCATTTTCAATTTCATGGGTACCATATGGAACGCGTTAGAGTCGTAAGAGAGAAGCTTCTCTTGAAATTGAAAATACCTCGTAGCGAGGTACAAAATTAAGCAAAGCAAACGTGGCCTATTATGTCACTATAATAAGGCAGGTAATAAGTTGTTTGTGAAGTGTAATATTGTTTTGCTTTTTGTTTTTATGTCAAGTTCTCGAACACTTGGTTGTTATTAGAAAAGTAAGGTATCCTAGGTAGTATAAGCATTATACTAGCTTTTTATAAGGGAATGCCCTAACATTAAAAAAACATGTTGATGGCAAGTTCAGTTTAGTCATCGTTTAAAAAAAAATACATCTAACATAAGTAGAACGAAAATTCAACAATCAGTCTCTAGGAACAATATATTCATGCATTCGGCTATACAACTGATTGATTATAGTTTACATTTTTATCCATTGATGTAACATGTAATACCAATTTAGAGATCAAAGAATAATACATCTGTTTCATATATTTTTGTTAAGGTATGACAAATACAAGCACCATGTATGGTGCAACAATGAAGTTACAAATATCTAAATCGTATCGTTCATATGGCATTTCAACAAATTCTGAGAAATGACACTGTTGAAGGGACTTAAGGCATTTGAATTGTTTTTGGAAGCATAGCTAGCTTCTGTCGTGCAACAAGTTCGAGTCTGCGATACTCCTCACTTACTTCCATGTCACAGGTTGCTTTGGAACTTCGTTTATACTTTTGAATCCACCTCACTCTCAGTTTCTCCTTGGTGAAAACGTAGTCAATATTCCTGTGCATCATTAAACTATAAGTACAAGGAGGATTCAATAAAAAATAGTGAAATTCTATTAAAGATTGACCATGCAGAGGCAGCGTACGGCGAGCCACATCATAGAAAGCAGTGATTATTGGCAATGCGAGAGATACAGAAGACTCATACTAGATTTTTATTTTTATTTGAATCCTCATGTAAGTAACATACAAATATAGAATTTTGCCAGATAGTCTATTTCACGTATATCATGTATCTATCCGACAAAAATCCATATAAAATATGAATTGATGCTCCAAAAAAGCTCTAGCGTGAGTACATAAAATAACAGTACCTTATTGAAAAAAAAATGACTGATCATCATCAATTACTTATCGCATAAGCAACTTTAGGCAAATGCATTGACAAAAGCTTTGTTTTAAAATAACGATGTTCAGATTTCTCGCTTCGGTCACTTATACATCCAAATTTGTTTACAAGATAATCATATGAGCAGTAGATAATTTTACAAAATATTAACACATACTTTAAGCATCGAGCATAGTGAATAATTATTGAATTTCCTGTTCAATCAACGTGTTGAACTCTCTGAAAGGTTTTAAATGAAACTGTGCCAATCGTATTAAGTTTGGTAAAAGAAAACGCCGGCGATCGCCGACAATAAGATGTGCCAAACAGTAGACAGAGTAAACGAACCAGGATTCCAAAAGATATCCTTTATCGGATCTCACCTTCGTGTCTTTCGCGTTTGTGCTTTTTGTGCTTCTTGGAGCCCATGGCTTGCGGTTGGGGCCACAGCTTGACGAATTTTCACAACGAAATAATAAGAAAACAAGAGACACTTTTGTCTCGACGCTGCTTACAAATGTACCGCACTGTACTGTAAGTTTCATAGATTGGTAGGGCGGCCATTACCATCGTAACAACAGTGCTACCAACAGAGATGTTGGCTTTCCCTTGTAGCGTCATACTTTCCATTGAATCCGATCCGTAATTGGTTGTTCTATTATGGCGCCGCGTAATTTTAAACCGCACTTATCTCAAACTCGGCAATACCTTGTGCAATCAGGTGTCGGTTTGCGATACCTCGTATACAATTATTTAAACTTTATAACTCGAACGAATTGCATATGGAATCATTCAAATTCATCAAAATCGCTTAATCAGATTTAAATGAAAGTAGATGCGTGTCATCTAAGTGTAACGTATTAAGTAGTAATCATATATTTTTTTAATAACAGCTTTGTATTCGACAAAGCATCGTTGAAAGAGGATATACAAAGTAAATTCCACTTGGTAGCAGGTCTTGAATTTCCTCGCTTCTTTGTTCATTTAAATTAATTGGCAATGTAAATCAGATTCGAAATAGAATTTTTACCGGCTTAGAGATACTAAAGTGATCCAGATGTGCCGGTCTCAGTATCAAGGGATAAAGATTAAAGATTATCCATTTACGTTTCAAACAGTTGAGTTACTGTGAAAAGACGAATTACGTTTAAGCAATATTCGTACGCTTGAGATTTAGGAGCGAATCAATACCTAACCTACAAGCAGTATCCATATAGCCCTTATAGGAATCATGCTGGGAAATAATGAGAGAATAAAACATACAGCCAATGAATACCAGACCATTCTGGATATTATAAAAACTTCGAAATATTTGCGTACTTAAATTTAACATCTTACCTCAGACAATCAAACTGCAGTTCACTGGAAATGCCGATCAGCTGTTAAAGCAGACAAAGCTAAATACTCCCGTAACTTGTCTAGTCGAGAAAAGCTTCCAAATTAAGCATCATCAACATGTTCCTACCGAGTACCAAGATAAATAATAGGTCACCGAATAAATTGCATATCTTCCAATTCGTAGATTCTCATGTGCTCCATAAGCACAGCAGGACGTAACGGAATTAAATTAAGACACAAGTATAAGTTCAGAGTCAAGTCACACGATCACATATCACAGAATCCAGGACCGATCCTTCGTGCTGTACATACATTAAATGCACTCAAAAATGTTTACAGTATGAACAAGAATTAACAGCCTATATCGTATACTTCGTTTCACGACTATTCGGCATACCGTAACGCAATGCACCATCCCATTAGACCATAGTCCTGTAGGAACAGTCCAAATTATCCCCAGGAGCAAGATATCTATAAAAAAATGTGGAAAAATCCATTCAAATTCTCACAACAATCGCTCTCCATATGTAGCCGAATGATAAAAAATTTGTCATTAAAAATGTGTAAAGGAATATCAATGTACCGTGATGGATGTTCTTTCTAACTTGAAGATTTACTTTGAGGATACTTCTCAACCATCCATACAGATGAAAGAGGTCCGCGAATGCCAGTCTACCTATCCGATTGAGCTTTCCTTCCCGGAAAGCTCCATTCTCTGCTGCCACCTATCCTTGAAGAGCAGCAGTAAACAGCGTCGGTCCGCGATTACATATGGCAAGGATATATACGTATGTGAGTCCTGTAATATTGGTTCACACACGTGTGGGCACCCTAGCTGGGTGTGCATATATATACCCAGTCAGACATCTATATATATATATAGATATATATATATAAACAAAGGGAACGTTGTGCATACGCGTTCACGCATGTATATATAGATACGTATAATCAGTCTGAAGCCATGAGTGCGTCGCGTGTCAGCAGCGCGTACAGCACAGCCAACTGGTGCGAAGCTACTACAGTTTCACTTTGCGTTACTAAAGGCCTACTGTTAGACCTGGTGTGTTAGTACATTGTTCATAGGAGTTTAAGTTTACTAGCGTTGAACAATCGTCAGCGCCAACTGGTCAGTGGCAGCGAATGGAGACCGCGTTTGCCAATCGTCGAAGGAAAAAGTGCGGGAGATTTTCAATTTGTTTAAGAGTGGAACTGTGGAGAGTTAGACAGTAGCAGAAATAACAGTTTGAAAGAAGAACAGAGTACGGATTAAATAAAGAAAGAAGACAGACAGATAGAAGAGGGGAAACCCCGAAGAAAATAAAATGCCGGAACGTTTCACGGTGACGCCGGCTGAGAGCGCGGCTCCGTTGCAGCCCCTACAATTGCCTGTTCAGGAGTATGGTGAGTGTTCGATTTTATTGATTTTCCATTTTATGAGATGTAATTAGTCGTGAGGAATTATGACATTTGCGAGCGTAGCCACGGTTTACTTAACGGAAAACCAAGTGAACGAATTGTATATTCAAGGCGACGTGTAGGTGTACCATTGGCGACAGACGTAATTATCGGCAAAGTTGTACCGGGAAGAATATAGAGAACTGTTTTAAAAGGTAGATATGCATATAATTGCATGCATTTTTTCTTTCTCTTTTTTCAACAAAGAGTCTCGCTTTAGTATTCTCAGATATACGCGGTTAGTTAATTTCGTCTGAACAAAGGAAAGATTACGCGACTAGTTGGGTGATAATGCTCGACGCTGGAGATAATATTAGCTTTAAATTTCGAACGTCTAGACTCATAAAATATCGTAAGGTTGGTCGGTTCTTCTGAAATCTCACTCTTCTTTCTGGCATTGCCATATCCACGTCTGTGTTGCTGTCATTCGAATTGGCACTCTAACGTAAAAATAGCAGAGACCGATTGCGACACAGAGTCAGAACTCCAGACTTCTTTCTTCTGGTGTATACGTATCTTTTTCACCTTTTTTTGTTTTCCACTTTGTTTCTTTTTCACTGTTTCAAAGATTATTCTCGTCTTCGATCCTTTGACCATCTGAGATTCCGTCGGTAACAACGAGAGAAGCTCGACTACATTATCGACAATTGCATTTTAACTTCCACGCAAATGAAACTGTGCTACCAATTCCTTCGGTTCGCTCTAGGAACTCAAACAGTATAGGCTTCCTTATATAATCAACTTTATACAACTGTTTTGCATTTAGTGAACCTCATGTCAACCCTTGTTCAGGGTAAATTCCTACGTAATTGACTCACAGAGGGTACAAGAACGCAGTAGTATCAAATTTCGACCGAATTTGCTACTTCGCATGGAGGCTCCTCTCATGGCCAATAACCTTTGCTGCTGTCAGTCGGCGTCATAAATAATTAATAAAGGAAATATCACGAGTCATCCGTACTAAGTGCGTACCGTTGCCTTCAAAGAAAGAGAGAGAGAGAAATAGAAAATTAAAAAGCAACGAGAAAAAGAGAGCAAGTAAACAGCAGATTAACTCATAGAATGAGTCGGGCCCCTAGCGATTATATATGATAATACATATAAAATTGACAGCTTCCATAATAATAATTGATATCGTACCGTACAAAACGTATATAGGTATATAAACAGCCGTAATAATATTTATCGATCAGCTTCTAATCTTCTCGACGACCAGTATATTTATTTACAAGTTTCGATAGTATCCGGGCAACGTGGACTCTTCGCGTTCGCATTCGAAACTCCACGCACGTTCTCCTACGCCTCGAACCTTCCACGTTTCCAGCCCAGGGTGGGAGCGACTAGCTCGAAGCGAAACCCACCCTATACAAGCTGCATTGCAACTATAAGCCTTGCTGAGGGTCGATAATCGTCTCCTCTAACCCTTCGTACTTCCTGACCCACCCCATTTCTACGTGTGCATGCATTTATATAGGTAACCGCGTTTATACGTGGCTAAGAAATACGTGAGCTAATGCAGAAGCTGAATTGTCAGGGACGAGCAAAGCACGTGGCGCCCTCGGACAAAGAAAATTAGAAGATAGCAGAGTGAATATTTTTCATTTACCTACTTTTAATAGCAAAATATAATCAATTCTTTTTCTTCTTCATTTTTACATGCAGTCCGTATATTATGAAAAACTATTTCACAACCGCTCCTTACGTTCAAGACTACTTTTCCTAAATATAACCTTCTAATGGTATTCAAGGTGAAATATAGGTAGCATCCGTATCGTACGGTATATAGAATATTAAGAAACACGAGTCTCTTACGATTATTGAAGATTTTACAAGGTGAGGCTTCTCAAATGTTACGACGCAACCGGGAGTGGCTGACGTTGACGGATGGCGTTATTTTTTCAAGTTAAAAAGTCAAATAGAAAGTTCTAGACTGTCAAGTATGACCGAGATTAAAAAATTTTTAAACACCGTTCGCTGTTAAATCTAAGAGTAGTTTTGTTCCTTTTTACGTCGCTATATATATATCATAACCTGCTATTATGTATGCATATACATTCCGTCTGCATGGCATTCTGCCAGTGAGATCTATGTTTATCAACAGGGAGTTATGCTAGCACCTAACACCCTCACAAAACAGTCATGTTATGCAGAGAATATCGTACCAGTTAATAGACTTTAATACCAAAGCAAAGTATCGCTTGAATATGCCGACCTACGTGTCTCCCGTACGGTTAGAAAATTGTTCCTAAATTCAAAATGTTACGTCGAGCCACCCTCGTACACGGGACACGTTCGGACGCGCTTAGCATTCTCAGAAAAGCCATTTTCCTTGGCCAACATCATTTAAATATTCTCTTTGTCGACATTTTTTTCATTTCGTTGACCGGACAACAAATGTTCGTAACTTTTATCATGTAATGTGCCTAGCCTGTTCCCAATTTTCAAAGACTTGGCCGTCACGACGTTGGACGTGATTTTATTTTGGTTCGCTATAAAAAAAACTTCGGGACACGTTTTACACGCTAAATGCCTACGTATCGATTGCTATGCAGATTGACAACCTTGATTTGCTCCTTCTGCAAAAAAGAAGCGAACACCACTTGACACCGATCGGCGGGAAACGGCACTTTGCATCGTGCAAGGAGGCCCCGAAAATCTTTACGCTCCCGACATACTTCTTCGAGATAATAATTAAAATGGATGCTGCCCATGATATATTTTTCAAAATTCTAATCACGGAAATTCATAGCATAGGTGGTGCAAAATTTTAGAATTTAAAAAATTTGTTTTTTCACATACAAATTTCGTTTCTAAATTCTTAATGATCTTTTTTGGCTGACGAAGAAAGCTATTAAAAACAAGTAATTTAAAATTCTTGACCATTGTTATTTTCATTATCTCATATCGACTGACTCACCAGCGACATTTCAATGCTAGTTATACGTTATACGCATATCTATCTGGTATATTGTGTTCATTACTTGAAGGTAGGATACGAAAACAATGGTGACTATAGAGAGTACACGACACAGTATACGGAACAAAAAATAAACAAGAAGCAAAGCAGAGCATCGTATTGAAAACGTTCAGCGGAATTCATTCTTATTAAGACATCAACGTTTGGTATGAAGTATTATGGCAGTGCGTGTCGGTTAATAGTTACTGTTCTCTTAGGGCATGACGTATCGAGCAGCGTAATCGTCAATTGACTTGCAGGTCTTTGGCGGAACGATCTTTCCCACAGAATTAGGCCGACGGCTCGTCCACTTCTGCCACGTGTATAAAAGAGCTCCGTGTTATTAACGGTTAAGATAACGACGCGCCACGAATTTTCCCCGACAAAAACAACTCGTTATTCCGATTAAAAAGGCGGCGTGCGAGACAGAAGGGTAGCTGTGAATTGCGTAAGTCGTTAGAAACGCATGGTACGCCGAAGACTCGTGAAAATTAATAGGAGATTAAAAGAACCGACCCGACGGTCAAATGACACGACCTCCGACTTCTCAGTACCTTTTCTTTTTTCTTATGCAATCATTCTCTCTCTCTCGTACAGATAACTTATGTTTTCTAGACCTTCCAACAGCCGTGTGACTTTTCTCGGCGCGACAGACGCCTCGAACGAAGCGTAACGGTCGAATTCAAATGTTTCGAGATAATTTTGAATTTCCGACCGGTCTACTTGTCCGAAGTTAGTCGCAAAAGGATAGTCGCGTGTTTCGTTGTGCCTAACGTCGGCACTGAAAGGAATTGCAAAAGAATATTCATTTTTATTAAAAAAATTGTTTTTCATGAAAATTCTAGCTCGATCAAATCGCTTTGAAATTTCATGAAATTTTACTTCCTTCTCAGACTCACATTTCTGATTGAGTTATATCGTTCAACCGATCGGACGCTTTGGGATTTTTCTCGGAGAATTATTCGACGCGTGACGTAATTCGTGACGAAGCTTAATATCGCGAGTGTCGAAACGTTAGGGTGTTCTGGGCGATGATATACTGTTGTACGAATTTTGCCAATTTGACAGAACCACTCGAAAGGCACTGGGCGTGACAGTGCGTCGCTTTGCGTAATTCTTTTGCAGGCTTTTATCCACAGAAAAAAAAAACAGTACGGAATGCACAGCCAGGCCAAGCCAGACGACTCCCAAGCGCTAACAATTATTTTATTATTGGCCCAATTAGGGCGTTATTGTTTCCACGGCGCATGCATAACGCAAGAGCGAGAGAGAGAGAGAGAGAGAGAGAGAGAGAGAGAGAGAGAGAGAGAGAGAGAGAGAGAGAGAGAGAGA
>JARQTI010000076.1:855415-921045 GCA_030142655.1 Trachelus tabidus
GAGAGAGAGAGAGAGAGAGAGAGAGAGAGAGAGAGAGAGAGAGAGAGAGAGAGAGAGAGAGAGAGAGAGAGAAAGTATGCGGGAGAGAGATAGAGAAAGATCAGCAGCGAACCGCTTTAACCAGTTCTGTTTTAGTAACCAAGAGTTAAACAAACATGTATACGTGTATAATAATATAGTAAGCCTGGCAGACGCATTACTATCAGTCAGACAGGCTGATTCATTCTGCCTCTCTGATTTTTCCTATCTCTTATACACAGTCGCCTCGCGTTCTTACGGAGGAAGAGGCGCAAGAGGTTTGCCTTTCTTTTTTTCTCTCTCTCCGCCATTGTGTCGCCAACGTGACCATTTCGAGCTTACGGATAAAGAAATCCTTTCGTCCCATTTCGTGACCGGGAGCTGTGTGTCCGCAGCCTGAGTAAAAATTCCACACGCTGGTAGCTAGACACATCAAGGAGTACTTTCGACGATTGCGTTTCCCTGGAGATAAAAAAGAAAGGAAGAAGGGAGAGAGAGACAAGAAGGCACGCTGCCTTCATTTTATTTTTTTATTCCTTCTTTTAACTTCCACTCTGTTCCTTCGCGAACCAAAGATGCTCCGAGTCACGTCGTGACCTAAACGCTTCAATTCGATTTCACATTCTTCCTAAATTCCACCCTGATTCTCAATAATATAGACTAGGCATATACGTTACCAGTGAAAAACCCGTACAGGATGTATTATCAGGGTCAACGATGATAAGGATCTAGTGGTAAGAGTCTTCCTACGGTCGGACAAGCTTTCGGTAGTAAGAGACAGTACAGGTCGGACAAATGATATCGGGGTGAACTTTTGTAGGATTACAAGGGACTTTCGAATAGTACATGCATTTAATTTTTGCATAGAAAATTAAAAAAAACTTTGAATTTAGGTAAAATTAAATCTTTTGGAATAAAATTCTTACCGATTTTATTTTCCCTGATTTCAGTCCCTCGTCTTATCTTGATCCATCGTGAAATATGAACTCGTTGCATAATATATTTTAACCGACGATAGTTTAGAGTGGATAGGCGCATCTCATCGGCAGGGTTTCATCGACCAATCGGCTCTACTCTTAGGCTTTAGGTCGCAGCTTAAGCTACACCACCCGCGTCAGCAGCTCTTCACTCTCGTGCAGACCTTCCTGTCTCACCTACATTACGGCACCCTTGGTTAGGTGTTGTATCCGTGTGGGACTATCCAAGGTTCCCCTCGCGGGCTGAAATGTCTGCTGCAGAAATAATATAGCACAGCTTGTCCCTGTAACGAACGCCGGAAGAAATAACTGATATAGAAAGTTTCATCCCTCGCCGATACGTATCTTGCGGATTTTTTTTATATTTTTATTTTTCACTTTGACATTTCTTCGTTCAATCTTCATGTATCGAAATCCGGTTAAGATTTTTTAGAATTGCACGCGGTCACGTTTCTTTTTGCAAAATGTCTACATTTAACCTGCTATCGGAACTGATTACCTGCGCCATCTATATCAACCGGATACTCGTAATTATCATGGTTCTTGGTTATATCCTTACCTGATTACTCAAAGAGTCTTTGACTGCAGCTTGTTATTTTGATGATCGGGTCAGGTTCAGGAACTGAGGTGGTCTGGACGTCAAATGTATTTTTTATTGAGATTTTTTATCTTACTTTTTTTTCTCTTTTTTTACAGAGCATCCTTCCAACGGCACACAGCTGGACACTTATGTATCTATACCTACGACTCCGTGTAAGTAAAGCTGCTTTTAATTTATGTAGATCTGTATTCAAGGTTGCCCCACGGGACTGATCTTGAATATTCTGGTCCAATATTCATCCTGAGAATAGCATTGATTAGCTATTTAATTTTGCTTCTTCTAATTATATCTTCGGCTAGCACGATAAGTTAGGAGCGATGTTTATTTTTATTGGTAGGTTTTTTTAATATTTCAGAAGGTGTATACGTATAGGGAAGCTTGAAACGAGCTATGTACCCTTGTGTATAGTCGTGAGTTTGGCGATCGATCTGCCATCTTTTATTAAGGTCAAGTTTATTTCTTTATTTTTTTTTCTGTTTAGAAAGTTAATTCAGTCCGGGTATCTACTCTCTTTTTTGTTTCTTTCGCAACTCCAAGCTGTCAGATATGCTAATCGATGGTCACGATCCCCAGTGTCAGAGCGACAAACTCGTGTAAGGGAGAACTCTTCGAATTTTCTCTATGAAAAATCGGTAGTCTCCTTTGGGGTCAGTTCATCCCTTCCTATAATTCTTTTTTTTTTTTTTTCTACGAGTGATCATCCCCAGCAACTACATCCAGGACAAGGGGTACTGGATGTCCTGATCAGTTCTGAAATCTGAAATTTGTTCCTTGATGCGATCCAATTTTCCCTTATAGCATAACTAGTCGACAAGCCTTATTTTCCTTGTTAAGGGTACAAAACCAGGTCGTCCTGGAAACTGGTGGGGCATGTACCACGCATCGTCGAATACTTGGAAAATGAGCCTGGTTTTCTTTTGTCGATCGCCGTAGTCCGCACCCTGGTTTGACACATCCGCTAGGGTGGTACAAAGATGAATGAAGGGTGTCTTTTTTAAAATAATTCTACCAGGGGATGAAAAGGTAGCCAGGGTGACCTTATCTTCACTTCTGGATTCCCCGTCGGTATATTTTGCCCTCGGATGAACATCATCCGCAGCATCCAACGGTCCATATCTCCGACCCAGGGTATGACCCGAATCGTCGATGCTATCAGAAATACCGTAGTACGCTGTAGCAATAAATAAAGATGAATAATTATTGTCCGTTCTCTTGCCATCGAGAGACCTTCATTTTACGGTAGATTATCTTTAATAAAAGAAAAATAATAATAATACTGGCTATCATCATAACGTTCTATTCTTAGCTAAGATTATCTAATTCCAGTATCAGGTCTTTTTCTCAATGAAACTCCCACGTGCCGTTCTTACTGTTGCTACACTTTTCTTTATTCTTTATACCCTCTGCTTCCGTCATCTTTAAGCTCATCTTGGGCGCACCTTGGCAGCCGGTGGTATTACGTCAATAATAAAATAGTCAGGTACTAAATCCTATGACGTCACGGAGCTCAATCGATTTCAACCAAGTGTCAAGGCTGTTGCTGATAACTGATCGATATTACGGCAGTTCGAAGGGATCGTTAGGGATGGATTCGTGCGCTAACACATGTCATTTGACATTTGTTTACAAAATATTGTCAGTCGGGCGACGTAGCTAGTGATAAATTTGACTTTGGGTTAAATTAAAAAAGAAATCTTACCGGTCTAATGCTGAATGGGGTACAAAGTAGAGTTTAAATTTACCGCCAACCCTGACACACGTACGGAATGGCTATTCTAGACTTTCCTGAACTCCGACTGACATATATGTTACTCCATCGTATGGAACTTCCGGTTCAAACCGGATACGAACTTTTGCCTCCTAACTAATCAGGTCAAATCCGTCTCGCGTTCGATCTGATTCCAGCGACTTCGTGGTCTTGTCAGGTTAGGGTTCGAATATCGATTTGTACGTCAAGGAGACAGATTTTAGGGTGCACCTTCATCAAGCCCCCCCTAAAGCCTAGGTCACTCGGAAGGTCGACCATGTCCGTCGAAAAATATGAGGGTGATCCCTTTGTGTTGGATCGCAAATCGATAGTCCCTTTTCCGTAGGGTGTTTATAAAATAAAATATCGAAAGACTCCAGCCATGGGGGCGAGGGGGAATTATTTTTACTAAAAAGCTGATTATAATTAATCAATAATACTCGCTGCTACCGTAGATTTGTCCAAGATAGCGAACCTAACCTAACAAAACGTAGCAGAGATTTATTTTCGGAACACAGTTAACTCCAACTTCCGGTATTATCAGGCTAAGATAATAGGACAGTAGACAGTCACACGCGAACCTGGCTTATCCCTAAAACCAGTGTAAAGAGCTCACGGTTGTCTCTCTAGCTTTTCAAGCTTTTCCTTCGGCGCCATCGAGTCACGGAACAGAGTCCTGGCTAGCAGGACTAGGCTTTTTAAGCGACCTCAGCCAGCCTTCTAGAATCGTGACAAGGTTTCCTCGTTACGATCCAAGACCCTGAACTGGAAAGAGGTTCATTGTCTATGACCTTACTTGCTTCGGCAGCCTTATTCATAATTGCACCTCCCTTTAACTATCCCGACTCATGCAACACCCAGTCCAAGACCTTCGCGAGGATGAGATCGCGACGCAGACATCGGAAAGACGCCATGATTCAAAGTGCAGCCATTATCGTGCACTTAATGAAAGGCGGTACGAAATCAGGGACATAATATATCAAGTCCGACTGATCCAACCGTCTTCTTCAACTTGTACCTACCCAGGCTTAGCATTTAATGGCTCGGGGCGAAAGGCTGATTCGCACAAAAGAGGAAGCTCTTGAAATTGAGAGAAGTGGCACCGGGGGGGGGGGGGTGTGACCTATTCTTTGACGATCGATCGTGCCCTACCTGGTGTATTTCTAACCGGTGCTATCGTATCTGCCAGTTATTTCACAATCTCCCTTTAAGTCTACGCAGGACTGGTCCTCGTATATATGATAGAGTCTTTGAACTGTTTTGTGGTCCGTTCGACTGGAGAAACGCACTACGATTAGACGGTAAATAGCATCGGCCACGGGGACTCTTGGGAGACTTCAGGTCTATGCGGGGGGGGTCGGAGGGTTAGGGAAGCACGGAGGAAACTGGATTTTTCTACCTATTTTTACGAGTTTTAAGGTTCACGGAGAATAGAAATGGGGAAAGAGAGAAGAATATGGAAAAGTTCGTAGATCATATTTTTATACCTGATATGGGGACCTGTAAATGGTTTATACGGTAGCGGATGGTCGCTACCAAGGATTACGCCTTGGAACAAGGTGAGGGGTTTTTGAATTCGTGCAAAAATTGAGAATCGAGCTCTTGGGATTTTTTGACGGAATTGTAGGTTCATTTCTATTTGTGAATTTTTTTTTTCGAGCAATTTCTTAACGAACTTCACGAATCTTGTTATACAAAATGGCAGGTCCCGACGGGACTATTGGAAACAGCCGAAATTAGTGGAAAGACGCTCTTGATGGAATCTAGATTTGCTTTAGAGGTTCCCTGAAGAAATCACTGAGACGTGCTAGAGTCCCGGACCTGTCGTGTATATATATGTATATACACACTGAATTCACCTATATAGTAACCCTGTACAGTGGCTATAGCTACCGTACAATAAATATATTTAACACCTAACCCAAACCTTGTGATTGAAGTAGAAGATGAGAAAATGGAATAGACCCTACGGTAGGGACGTACGATGTAGGTAGCACTGCCCCCCCATCCCTGTAGCATTAATAAAATATCCTCACGCCAGGCAATTCAAAGGGATTGCGTCAGATAAGAGATTTCGCGTAGCAGCGTTAAACGGCAGGGACGGACACCGGCACGGTGAGAAGAGGGAGAAAATGAGATAAAAATCTCAGCATAAAAATAATTGTTTCATCTCCGTCAATGTAATCCAGGCTTGTTTTAGATCCGAGAGACAAGGGTTGTTATGTAAATATATTATTTAATTATCTCGCGCCCAACAGTGTATTAGGGGATGAAATAACATTACCCAGACCGAGTAAACTCAAAATTACCTAATTCCCTCTAAAAGCATTTTCGGCTCTAATGTGTGGATTTTCATGATTTTGAAAAATTTAGTAGGGGGGGCCCACTTGATAAAGTTACGCAGACAGTAACGTAGAACGTAGTTGGTCGATAGATACAAAAGTACGTTACTGAGTGAACGGGTCGGTGGGTGGTTAGGCGGCTCGATAGGTATGCCGGGTGGGTGGGTGGGTGGTTGCTCGTCGAGTAGGTACTGGGGTAGTAGTGGGTGCGCACCCTACGCGGCTACCAGGTGAGTGGGGCAGACCACCCCCGTCAAACGTGAAAACCACTTGTCCCTTGGCCAAGCCATCACGTTTCGCATCGTATCGCATCATATCGCCACACCTTGCGAGTCTGCCGCGACAGCCGCGCACTAGGAGTCAAACTAGAATCCCGGCATCCTCGGGAACGTCCTGGAGGATCCTTAGCTTCCCGAATTAATCGTTAAAACAACTTGGCCCGCGCCCCGTTCGATCCCGTTACGCTTATCGGAGGCCACGTCGCGCGGTCGAGAATATTTTGGAATTGGAAAAAAAACAAAAAGTATATATTCCAGCCACGTCGCGCGGTCGAGAATATTTTGTAATTGGGAAACAAAAAGTATATATTCCACCCGTGTTGGTTAGTTGGATCAACTGCGTGATAATTTCTTGTGCTATTTCTTACTGTGCTTGGGACGGGTTAACGAACGACATTGGCTTCGTAATTTTTATTGAGACTGTATCTGTCAGTGAGTTGTAAGTCCAATGGATCTGACAACCGTGTCTTGTGGAATTGCCTTTACTTCGGATAAACATATTTATGGAATTCGGAGCCTTGTGTGGGATCAATGAAAATTTACTGTTACGTTCCTGTGATATATATTTTTTTTATTTATATATAAAATCGAGGAAAGATAGTTTGTACAGTACGCATACGCGTGGACTTGAATTCTTTTTTTGGGGTTGACACGAACTTCCTTTATTTGGAAGTCGTCGGAGGGGAATTTTTAAATGAATCGAGTCGATTTTAAAAAATCCATTTTTTGTATAATTTTTCTTTGTATTTTTTTTAATTTTTATACACTTTCCACTCGCTTCCACGATCGATTTATTTGTTTGTCATAATGAAAGCCGTATACGGGGTTTATCGTACGCGAAATATATTATACCTGCATTCTACAGGGAACGTAACAGTTTTTTTTTAACACTGTGTAAATATAATGAAAATTAGAGGACAACAAAATTACATTTTCTTCTTTGGTCCATATCGATTTGACAGACGGCACCCTCTTTGCCTCTCCCACCTGAACAATCTCCGGAATTGCTGCCGAACGGAAATCAGCTCGTCTTCGCGAATCGAATCGCTTTGATATACGATGCACGAGGAATTATCGAAGTATCCGAGAGAGATTTCGTGATAACTCAAGAGCGATCTCCTTATCAAGTGTTCGTGCGATTTCGTAATGGAATTTTGAAATCGTCACGCCTGCCGCTCGAAATAATGCGATCCGTCGATTGGCGCGTATTACGTTTGAAAATTTAGTCATTAAAAATAACGAGACACATTCTTTCAGTGGATCCTACCGATTAATCGATCGTGCGTTAGTCACTACGTGACTAGATGCTATCGGGATTTCTAGTGTAGTTGAGTGCGCTCCCGAACGGAACTTCAAAGACTTGAAAAATGAGTGGCTCCGGCGCCATTCCGCTGATTTTAGCGACGAAGGAGCAAATTGTCGAAGGCAAGTAAAAAATACACGACGAACCGTATTATTACGTAAGAGATGTATTATTTAATGAAAAAATTAAAAAAAAAGTTCCTACTCCATTCCCGTCATCGAACGATTTTAATAGTTAGAATTATTTTTTTTTTAATTTCTTCTCTCGTACCAAAATGCCTTCGTCCGTATCTTGGCTAAGTGCTCCAAATACGATTTCCCACCTTTCTTCCTGGCATCTGAAATAAAGGGATAACCGTTACGGGACGTGCTGGGATATTAGCTGAGAAATTATCGTTAGGGAAAAAAAGAACAAAAGCCGTAGAGGCTTAATGGGATATTCACGTCAGGTTAGGTTCGGCCCGTCTTTCAACCATCAATCTTTCTATAAACTCAAATATAAATTCCCTAGAGTCGTTTTCCCTTCGTTGAAAATCAAGAACGTTTTTTCTCCCAGGCGTTACACCTCCCACTTCCTCCTCTCCTCTCGTTCCTCAGCCAATCCCCGTATCTCTATAATATATAATCTTCCTAGTTTCTGATCATCCCTTACTGCCGAGTCCACGTAGCCCTTTGCGCCCTTGCGAGTCAGGCTGTTTCAGAAAGGAAGACGGGGAACCCCCGGAATCCTTTATAAATATATAAACATCAGCAGAACCCACGTGGGTATGACGTTTTGAATCTAATGGAAAGATTCTATATAGGTACACGATACAAAGATAAGGCGAGCTCGATCCGCCTACTTGAAAAATTCATTTGACAGTAATTTCATATATTTTTTTTTATGTATTATCTCACTGAAGATCTCAAGGCTTCTTTGACTTTCATACAGTTCTTTAAGGATTCTATTATAACGCAATTTTAAGCCACTCTTATTGCATTTCGCTTATACATCATGTTCCTTTCTGTTCGACGTTCCTTCGGTTATACATGGTACCAAAGGATTTGGAACACGATACCATTCGTTTTTCTTAGGTTGGTATATATGTTGTCCTTTCGCATTTGCCCATAAATTGTTCCCTGTTCGAGACAAGGAATCAAGGATTTGGGATTTCGTTGGACCATTTGCTTCGTTTCGATATTCTATTTTTATTTCATAAGAGTCTGAGAAAAAAAAATTCTTTTATATGATATATATAAATATTTTATGATATTCGTATCTTTGTAATTTCACTTTATTTGGATTTTTCCCTTTCTTTCTATTCAACGTGTACTGTCTATAGTAGCTGAGACGTAACTTTATTAGATCTTGATTAAAAGTGCCTGTCGAATTCTCATCCGTTACTGGTAACTAATTTCCGGGATTAAAGTCTGGACTTTTAGATTGGTCCAGCCGGCAATCTCCAGGTGACGTAAGTCTTTATCGAAATAGAAAACGTCTCTTTGGATCAGGAAAATTTCTACTGGTCGTAGTACTAACCACGGGAAGTTGCTATATTTTTCAAGCTTCCTGGTTCCGACTGGTCCCGAGGACAGCCGACTCAAAAATCAATACTACCGACTGTAAACTCTTTATCACCTTGTATCAAGATTTTTTCGGGGTGTTAACATTTCTTTTTACATTTACCACGAATTTAATAGAATTTTACGGGGCCCTTATCGGGACTTTCTCTCTTATCGAGGTCTTTCTCGTCAAAATTTCAATTATACCTATATACACTTGTTAAAGTACCCAATATCAATGACCCTTAACCTTTTCGAAAATATGCCTATTTTTATTATTACCAATTCCATAGAGCAATTTTTTACACCCTTATATACTTTTAAGGGCTTTTACCCTTATTTTCGGTAAACATACATAATTTACATATGCGACATACCTAAAGTGTTCAACCCTCTGTTGTGCTTAAACGTTATAAGCCATAATTAATGTATACTTAGCGGAGTATCTAAATTAGAGAAGTTTCAAAATTTACGTAATAACAAAAATTTCCGAAGTCCCTACGGAAATCCCAAACAGGTCTCGGAAAGAGCGACTCTAAATTTCATGTTTTCATGTTTATTCAAGCGTATCCCCCACCCCACTACCTTTTCATTGCTCTCACTCGTTGTCTGCTACGAAAATACGTATTATGACTATACACGGTGTCCCAGATTAAAAATATATGACATACACCATAAAGCGGAAGAGGAAAATCTGAAGCAAAAAGTCCTGATTCATTTTTCTTACCGAGCTTCCCTCTTAAAGTTATAAACAATTAAAGCTGGCCAATCAACCCGCGGCTGTACCCACTGAGCATCCCTTTATTCCCCCACTCACCAGGTTCTTGGATGTTCAGCGGGTACAGCCGCGGGTTGATTGGCTAGCTTTAATTGTTTATAACTTTAAGAGGAAAGCTTTGTAAAAAAATTTAATCAAGAATTTTTTTCTCAGATTTTCCTCTTCCACTTGATGCTGTACCCCACATCATTTTAATCCGGGACACCCTGTATATAGCGGTAGACTGTAAAGCGTAAATGGTTAAAAATTCAGTGTTAGAATCATATTTCATTACGGTCACGCGCAATTATATCGCGCTAATTCCTTAATGATTTTTTTTAAGTATAAAAAAAATTAACTGCCAAGTTACCCATTTTATAATAAACTTTAAACTTTCCTACTGCAACGTTCTACCTGTGACTGATATACGGAAATAAGTCGACGTGAATATTTCAGATATATTGCACAACAGTCAAGTGCTTATAAACCGTCCTTCTTACACGTAACGTTCAGCTACTCCTTCAGAAATAAAACACCCGACTTCCTCGAAGCGGGAAAATTCAAATACAATTTCCGCAGTAAATTCGATAAATTTTTTTCTAAATTGCGTCAATCCCTGCATAACAATCGTTTCTGCCCCGTCCCCATTAGACGCTTTAATCGTATGAATAAAGATTTGAAAATAAAATTTTTCTTCTGCAATACCTGAAGATAGAAATGAATAATAAAATAACGATTCTCGTACTCCCAGACAACTTCACATTGTACAAGAGGATTTTCAATGTTTCCTAAGAATCGAATACGTAAAGGATTTTAAATAAATTCATATTATAATCCGAAGCGTATACGTAGCACCATACGTGAGTATACCTATATACCTCAACGACCTATTGGCTTACAGATGTATTTCTCTATGATCCAGTCCTCTTCTGAGTCCACTTGTGGCTCGACCTATCGGAATAGAGCTTCGAATTTACATACTATATATCTATTACGTGTATACATAAATTTATTACGTACATATATCCACACCGTCTCAGGTCACGGGTACGCCACGTAAAGATGCACAGCGTTACTAACAATCAAAATGAGTAACTAACGAGCCCTGCTGGCTTTATTAGACCTCTTGAGATTTCGCAAGTAATGGACTGTCGATCGTGCCGTAGGGACGCCCAGGGGACCGTAACGACGTTACTTAAAAATTCCTTTAAAGCGCCCGAGAGAAAAAAGCCAAACAATCACAAGACTCCCCAGAGAGAGCGCCACCTACATAACAAGTGACAGAATGGCTCACGGAGAACGTGCTGCTTTGGTAGTCGCTAGTGAAAACAGTCAACTATTTCGTTATCACTTGTTCAATTAATTGACGCTTATCAGGATACCGTGCGCTACAACCGATGTGTGATCACGGTACGCTAATCAGGCCACGAGTACCTAGAGCGTCGCTCGCGCACTCATAAACGTGAAGGTACCGCGCGACGTCTGTAGGAAGCGTCGCTACGATTTAACCGTGGAGGTAGGTCGTGATGATCGAACATTCCTTGATTACGATAGTATCATTACGAGAGGATAATTTGATAATAGCCAAACCGATTAACGCACCCTAACGTAGCATCTTAACCCTATGTAGACTCGAACCATTCTCGAGAGGTATTTTGAACGCTCAGCGCCACCGACAGACCGTTATAGGTTATGTCGGAACGGCAGGACGACCAAGGACAGAAATTCTATGGCCGATGGTATCGCTTCCCGACAGCGTTACACCCCCTTGTCTGGCTGCGTGCTTATTGATTTTGCCGACCTTGCTTTCTCACAAGTATTCTAACCTATGACACGCTCGATACGTGCGTCCTTGCTGTTTGTAAATTCTTATGGGAAGAGTTCGAGGAGGGGGGAGGTGAGATTGCGTCAATGGGGTCGAGGGTTAGTTCTATTGATACACAGAGGATAAGGGGTAGTCAGGTGTTACCATCTGAGATATGATGGTGTAAAAGGGACACAGGGGTAGTTTAGAGGAAAGCGTGGAAAATTTTTGTAAATCCTCCCCCTGTACCTGTATATCTATGTTATGTATTATCCAGGAATATTTCGTACGCCTGGGAATCGGACGTCGATGACTTCGTTTTGCGAAAAAGATTGCTCCGAAGATAGAGTCGACTCAACGTGTCCTCTTCGACGTACACGGGAACGTACTGCTGGCTGTAGCCTGGAGGTTTAGGGTGACGTACGAGACTCGAGTGGCTCCTTTGTTTACATTGGCAGTTACTATATATAGATTTGTTTTGACGGATCCTGCGAATTATGAAAGAGAGGGGTATTATGTGGATTCGTGAGTGTGACTAATGATTTCGGGCATTTTTTTTAATAATGTGGCAGTTCATACTCTGAACCGCGGATGAGCGATCATTGTTGGATGGTGAGGGAGAGGGCGGGAGGGGGGGGGGTGCAAGAAATAAAAATTCCGTTATTTTCGAAAGGGTAGTCGAACTCTTCTTATGTAGAAGGAAACTTCGGTATTCGCTTCCCTGAATACGGATTGGAGTTTTTATAGACTTTTTGTGTTATCAGTGGCTGCTTCTCGTATTTTTGGTACAGTCGGGGGAAAAAATTTCTTATAACATAACGATTGGAATAAGCTGATAAAATAATTTTGATAAGGCTGACGTTATTGCATTTCTACGTATGATTTTGTATGATATATACAGTCTTAATTGACGAAGGTTGCTCATATCTAAGTGGATGAATTGATCTCGTAAAATTTATGGGATTCCCGTAATTGCGATAATCAAGGAATTTCTATGGGTCATTACTGTCCGAATTGCTTTCCTTCCGTTCCGTTTCGTAACAGGCATTGTTGCGCCTACTGGAGCGAAAAACCTAATGGAAAACCGATCGAGCCAGGGTCTATCTAGGTACTGAAGAGTTTCGCGCTAAACACCGACCAATGCTGGATAAACGGAAAAAGCTAGATTGGAAGGAAAAGGGATGCACGACTATCCAAAATAGAGTGTCAGGGAACAAAATTGGATTTTGAGAAGGTTGTCGAGATTGCTTTAAAAAAATCCTGACTGGGCGAGAAACCACGCGCGGGCTCGACTTTCCGTCCCTCTCTTTCTCGACAACGATTTTTGCCAAGTCGGTGAGGATTTGTTGTATGTATTTGCGATATATATATACACACATACTATACACTGTTGGTATATGTCTGCCTGCTTATGTATAATGCGAATTTAGTATACGTGCCCTGATTTGTATATGTATAGTATATATAAATTTTTGGTCGAGGCAGTTCTCTCTCTCTCTCTCTCTCTCTCTCTCTCTCTCTCTCTCTCTCACTCACTCACTCTCTCTCACTCTCTCTCTCTGATCAGCATCGTCGCTAAGGCCGCGCCCTGTTCTTCTCCAACAACCAAACTACCAGCTAACAACAACCAACCTAACAAAAGTGGTGATTCCGACGCTTAGCCCCGAGGGTACTACTCGTTAGCCCTACTGTTTCTTTGAAGTCGCTTGAAGAATCGGCGAGTGTCCGAAGTATATATACGTGCGAACCCATATACAAGGTGTCGCAATTTAAAGATTCAAAAAAATCCTCACTGATCGACAGTTGAGTCGTATATAAGTAGCGTCGAGTCGTATGTCAAAGTTTTGCTATTGTAGCGCAATAAGATCTTTTCAGGTTATCATACTACAAACACATTGTATAAGGTTTCTGCGAGAAGAGCCCAGCCATTTTTTACGACGTAGCCCGGACAGTGATAAAAATCCCCAAAAGAAAAGAAAGCGTGAGTCTTGAATTTTTCGAATTTTCTATGCCAGCCACGAGTGCGAGAGAGACCGAGTGATATATGTTCACGTGAGTAAGAGCGACGCAGACGTATACGAGTTACGGAAAAAAATCTTCGCCAGTAGTGGAAGAACTCTTAACCGAACTGAACTCTACGTAAAGTGACTTGCTGCGCAAATCTGTATAATTCGAGAAACACTGTATTTGACGGTAACGTAACGTAACATTAACCGTACGTTATAATCGTTCAAATTGTATAGATATACTAGTCCCTTATTCAACTTCACTCAGGTATCTGTAATATGACGTCACTGGAATTAACCGGAGCAAACTTGTGTCACTAATCCTCATACGGGAGTCTCTGACCTCCACGTTTGTCTCTATTGTCAAGGCGGATTGTCGAGGATCGTTGGATATCGCGAATTTACAATTTCACAAGCACACCCGTTAGCTTTTCTGTGAACAAGTGCGCGTAGACACTTGGTCTGGGCTTTATGGAACTATTCAGGTCGGGTTTTCGACCCAAATAGAGAGCAACTTTCGGTGCTTGGCTGTAGGGCAGAGGACTACTATCTAGTTGGCTCTGGATAGGGACAAGGGGGTGGCTCGTAGTAAGCCTTGAAGTTTTGCGCAGGGTTAAGCAAAACAATGCGGGAATTACTGTCAAAGTCGAAACAGCCATTGTCTTGACTCTTTGAGCTGCTCGTCCTGTGCCTTTTCAAGTCGGCAAACGATGTGTAATATATATCTGTATATATATATATATACATTGCCTGACGGTTTTTTCGATTATGTGTGTGTGTGTGTATATATATATATATATATATATATACAGCCTGACGGTTAAGGGGGTTCCCCGGCGTCTAGCATAATTTCAATATTTTAAGACCCTGCTTCGCACCTCGCTTTTTTAATGACTTAAAAATTACGCGTCCCTCCTAAATAATCAATAAAATTATTATTGGTTCACGGGGCGGAGGGGGGGAGGGGGGGAGGAGAATGTCTTTAAACGAAATTTACGTGAGTTGAGCATATCCTACGTGTAATATTGTGAATCAATTCGGAGATGATACGTATCGGTAATGATTACAACGGCTTGGTAGACTTTGGCTTATAATCACGTGCCATTGGATTTATTCTGGGTATAGGAGGTGGCGCAGCGGGTGGTGCTTGTGTTTGCTGGCTACTGCAATGTGCACTCTGTATGTTTTCATAGGGATTTACGAACTGCCGTGAGATACGCTCTCGCATTAATTCCACGGTATTTATATATCGTTGAAACTTCGGCAGACTTTTTATTGTGATACGTATGTACGGCTTTTGCCAGATAAAAAGAAATAATCGACACTGCACGAGGTACCGGTGGAAAATTTTTTGTTTTCATTTTGAACAGGCTTAGAATCCCACTAGAATTCATACCCAGTACGGCAGATTTAACTGTACGAATATAAATATGTGCAACTGATACGAGGGTCGTGCCGCATTTTATTCTATGGACAAAGATACAAATTTTTTCATAATAAATGACAATTTAGGCAAACCAGAGTCCAAGACGAATTTATACACAAAGCTTTGTCCTTTTTTGGATTATTACTCGGCCGTGGTTATAGCCGCTCAACCACGTGTTCCAGGAGCTCTCCCTCATACGTGACGTGTACATTTACGAAGCATACACGTACATATATATTTACCCATAGCTTTTGATTAATCACGTGGTCGTTTAAATTCAAAATAAAAACTGGGTCGCGACCATAAAAATGGTCATTCACGATGACCAATCGTGGGTACGTAAGGGGTGAATTCGCTTTTAAAATTATTCCATCCCTCGTCGATTATCCACACGTCCTAGCAAAAATCTCTGTTAACTACCGGTACGCCAATAGGATAGGGGTCGTTCGAGGAGCTAATTAACCTTTAGCTCGGATATAACCCGTCGGCGAGTGCCAATCGGAATATCGAATTTACTAACGAGATAACGGTGTCAAAGGATGAGACCTAACCTTACCGATTTGGGGTACCGATGCCAAGCTTCCGGTAACCGGCAAGACGTCAAGGGTAGTTTCGGCCTAGGAGCTACAGACAAAGGGCGGATGACTTGGGTTTAAGGTGATAACGAGTAGATATCTTGTCCGATAGTAAAATGCTTTACTCAAGCGATGCTTTTTAAAAATATTTTTTTCTTCTTCAAATCGACCACAAATCTTTCTACGATCACGTGCAGCTTACTCGGAAGCACCCTGTACAATAGAGAGAGACAGAGAGTATACCGGGTGCACCGCACGGTAATGAAGTATATACACGTAGGAGACGCAGACTCCGCTGTATCGATTTGTACGCGAGAGCAAGAAGGAATGTATAGGGGATCAGCACGTGGGACAGAGAGAGGACGCGATACCTCGGTATCCAGGGTGGCAGGCGAGCAAGCTGAACAGGGAAGCAGGAAAAATAGGGGATGACTATCGTTGCTCTTTCTAACGTTTCTCCAATTTTTTTTTTCCATTCCTAATCTCATCCTATTCCATCTCGCAGGATCCTCGATTATCGCCAAATCGTCGATCCCTACGTCATCCGAACGAAGCTCGCGGCCTGAGCTCGCTTGGCACTTCATAGCTATTCGATTTAAAAATGATCCACGTCGTTCCTAATGCATAGTGCCCTTATCAATCTTTCATATATTCGCGGTGACCCAGGAAGAAGATGACGGCCTGTTATCGCTGTGTATCGAGAATACGTACTCGCTTCCGGGTATACGTTTAGTAAAGTGCTCGGTGATCTACTTCAATTTTTTATGGGTTGTTAATGCAAATTTGAATTTTTTTTTAATGACTTTTTTATCGTTTATTCCGCAACTTCCCCTTCTATAGCCTCCTCCGTTTCTTTTTCACTATTTTTCTATATATACCCACATACTCGATCCTCTCGCTCTCTCTCTCTCTCTCTGTTTTTTTTTAATTTCTTTTAGCTCCTGGCTAAGGAGATGATGGCTGTGATTAAAATGGCGCCGTTTAGCCAGGGGAACGACTCGTGCGATATCACCGCAGAACTGATACACGTAGGAACATACCCGGTGACCCCAGAAAAACTAACCGAAATTCTCTCGAACGCTCGTTAAAAGTTAAAAAAATAGCGAGGAAAAGGAGACGCGATGAGTCTTTCTGTAAGACATAGTAGATTGAAATATTGCAAAAGTTAGTAGTCGCGTAAATACTGCAAGGATCTGAAAATATTATTTTTTTTAATTTTACGTAAGCCGCGCTTGACACTCTGTGAAATTTCACACGAATAGTTCATTCGTCGAAGTATACCTTTCTCTTTAATGAATTAATCAGGTTTGCTTTTTTTTTATTAAAAAAAATTTTATTCTCCTTTCTCTTCAGTGCAGAGTTAACCACTTGATTAAATTGAGGGTGACGGACGTCCTGCAGGAACTGTTAGTACAAATTGACCGTAAACTACTTTTCCAATAAATTGCCAATATTCAACGTCATTAACCAGACGTTAACCATCGTCCTCTTGGCCATTATCAAGCACAATAAATCAGGATTAGAAGTCCGGAATGGTATTATTAATATGTTATACGAAGATATATATGACAGCTGTCGAGTACGTAAACATATCGATAGTCGTAGTGTGTCAGGAAGTTCAAGTGCTTTTGCACACTGTATTCTGCTGGTAAAATTGCATCCAACGGGCAACGTCATTATCGCGTGGCGCGGAATTATTTGCGTATAGTATTGGCGAGCTGGGGCGGCGGCGAGGGTCATGTGTTCGAGCGATTTTACGTTCGAATTGAACCGATCGCGCGTTAAACGATCAAGCGTGCTCCATAATAAAATGCAAATAGAAGCTGCACAGTGGTAACGTTCCAATTTATCAGGAATCAGCAGAGGGATAGATTGCGATTGTTCACGAGTATATCGTCGTTGTAGAATTTCGTTTCGCATATAAAAAATAGTTAAAAAAATTTTGTTAAATTAAAAAATTTTCATAACTTACTTCGACGAATATACCCACAACCGTGAGATACGTAAGTCGACTTTTCCTTGCGTAAAGATTCCCTAATTTCTGTTAACTTCGAAAGTACGTGAAACTCGTATTAAAGTTGGAGGAGTCGCGCGCGCAACCAAACAGGCGAAATTACTTGGCGAGTTAGATTTGCTTTTGAAAGTTCCAGGAGAATTTTTCTTCTCCTCTTTTTTTTTTCTTCCTCCCGTTCGATAAGATCAGAATTTTATTCTTCCTCGATTCTACGTCACCGTTTAAACTTTGACTTTCTCTCTGCCACGCCTTAAAATTTCGGCCCTTTACGATGAATCTGGCGAAAGCGCAATTTTTTATCCGGGGACTTTTATACTCCTTTTGAATTTTCCCGCCTAAGCCTCGTCCGTAAATCATCGGCTACTTGGCCGTGAATTATTGTATCCTGTAGCGTATCCTGCCATGTAAATTGCCGTCGGGAAATGCTTATTAAGGATCTTGAAGCACGGTAATCCGTCCCGAGTAATTTACCGTCAACTGGAGGGACTCGAGTCTACAGGTTATGTTTGGTTAGCCATGTGATTGGTAGACGTGGGAAGCACGAGACGGATATATTTAATATATTGGATAGAATGAATTTTTATAGGAATACATTTCTGATTAAGGATCGATGCCTGACGGGAGTCATGGAGGATCCTTTATGGGGATGAGGTGGGGACTGTGCGGTTGCCGACTATGACGTCACGTCCCACCCCTGTGACGTAAAGCCCAGGAACGTTACGCAAGCGTCAAGATAGAAGGGTAGGGCTGTGATCACCCACTGCCCTACTTTCCTACCCCTGGTCAAATAAATTTTTCCTTATAGGGTTCCGAAACCTGGATATAACCTACCCCTGCATTTCAATCGCGACTCCTCGTGACTACCTCGTTTCTTTATTTGTTAGCCGTCCAACCCTACTTGTCACCCCTATCGCCCTATCCGCGTTCTGAAAATCAAAATATTTTGTAATAGTCCACAAAGCCATCCCTGTTTTTTTCCATTGATGAAAAACATCGTAGATACGATTGAAATTTTATGCATTTATATTTATGTGTATAATATCAAAAGAAAATATACATAGGGTGTCTCCTACGGAAGATGAACGCGTACCCTATACAGTTCCTGTATATTTTTAGCACTCGCTGGATATTGTCACGACGATGTTGCTATTTTCAACATTTTTTTTTCTTACGTCGCTGTCCGATAAAACGTACAAAGCTGACTGCTCTATACTTAGCATTGACTGAAATGCTTTGTGACGGGGTTCTAAAACGTATCCGTTAGATGCCCACATATTTATACAGAGCAATTTATACAAAGTATACGCGTGACTTAAAAAGTTGAACACTTTTTTTTTCGAAAAAGTAAAGTTCGAGAGCCTGAATGAAAAAAGTTAAAAAATTCAGTAAGAGGAAGCAAGTGCTCAAGGAGAAAAGAACTTCTCGGTTGGTTTCGAAAGAAATTGGAAATCCATCTTGAGAGCTTGAATTTTTAATAATATCCCAAGGTAAACAGACGACTAATGGTTAGAATGGAGCTTAGGGCCAGTTTGAAAAGGCTGAAGGGCTGACGAGGTTCCACGTGTCAGACTGTGAATGTTGCGCAGGCAAGTTTCGCAAAGGATTTAAGGTTTGTCAACCTGTCTTCTCGTTCTGAAATATTCACGAACGTTAAACTGACGCCTGACGCATTTGGAATTCCATTTTTCACGCCGAGACTGAATGCCCCAACAATTGTCATTGGTATCGAAGCCAAACTCCGTTTTCATAAGTTGATATAATATTCGTCCGATAAATCTTGAGACTCCTGCGCCAAACCTTTGAAACTCAATGACGCCTTCGTTAAAATCATCACTGATTGCTAAAATAACTGTCCCAGAGGCGACCTCGGGGAGCCGAAGTTGAATCTGCCAAGAAAAACCAGAACGCGTAGAAGCAGGTGAGATGCAATTTATGACTGTATAGCAAAACCCAGTTGAGTTTACTCTAACTCATGAGCATACTTCCGACGCCGTTTCTCTCCAACTTTCTTTCCTTACTGGCCGCTATGAAATTACAGTCAGAATTTCCTGGCATGACAGTTCGATCTGTATATACGAATATATCTGTCTGTATATACATATATATAGCTCGAGGTACACTTTAGCAATGGCGCAAAGTGCTATTTGCCGTACCGTTCCAAGTACTTCCTCGCCAATTTCCCCCGCAGCTATATTTATTCTTATTTATTGATTTACCCTTCCTCCTGACCTCCACTGGATTTCGTTAATTCTCCCAAAAGTAACACTTACCTTAGACCTACCTGCGCGTCAAGCTAACGCCGCCGTAGACGTCAAAGGCTTGCGGTTGCAGAATCGGTTAAAAATAATTTGGAATACAAAAATATTGTTTCGAAAATCTATAGCACTTAACACTACGTTGTCGACGCATTTATATTTCTTTATCCCTCGCGTACCTAGAATGCTTTTAAGCTTTTTCACTAAGCTAAAGGGCTCCGAGTACCCAAGACTCCATTACGTACTCGTTGAAATGCCACTTAAATGCGGCCACTTGCATTATGGGTAATGAAAACCTGGCTAATTATTCACGCATCAACTTTCAAGCTATTTCCGAGACTCGAATGGAAATCCATCAGGAAATTTATCCATCCTTCTCAATTGGTACTTTTGGGTAGTTAAAACTTTTTTTTCCATAATCCTGTACAAGGTTAAAGACAAGTCACAAATTCATATCATATTTGTTATTCATACATCTTCAACGCTGTAACAGTGACACTTGGATCCCTCTAAGGCCACGGTCTTTTATCACTGTTGGGGTTAAAGCATTGAAATATGATCGTCGACGTGCACGCTAAGGCATTGGAATCGAGGATGGCAAAAAAGGAGCATAAAAAAAGGGAAGGTTCTACATTCTTAGAGAGTCGTATGCGCTAAACACGAGCCGTGAATTGGCGTGATAAATTTTGCTTGTTTTTACTATTTTTCTTTTAGGTTAGAAACATGGATTTCCAATGGTAGAGGTTATGACAGAGGTTAAGGGGAATTTTGTATATATGGAGCACGTATCATCAAACTCTGTCGACAATACTTGTACCTTATTCTTGTATGTGGAGAAAAGTGCTTTGCTTGCTTATTCTCAATCGCCAAACACTTTGGAACTGTGTCGAATATCTTCGTAAGCTTGCCTACGTGCTTTGGTTATGGGTATACGAATAAATAGAGGCCCTTGATAGGCGTGAGACAAATATGCAATGACCTGCGTTTAAAGTTACGCATGAGTTTACGGTCTGGCCATTTGTTGAGACGTGTAATGTTGATATGTTTCTTTTTTATCAATTTATCGCGCTAGACTAGTCATTGTTGTTGGACCGTGCTACTACGATGGCAATGTGAAAAGTGTGGTAGTGTTTTTTGTCAGTTTTATTATTCATGTAATTTGTGATAATAATTTTTAATAAAAAAGACAGTTTCAAGGTCTGTTATACCTGTTTATTGAAAATATTATGAAAAATATATAGTGCAAATTATAAATGCGTGACTTTGTATAAGAATTGTCGTTAGTGTCACGCGATATGACATTGAAAAATAATTATTTCTGTGACGATCGTATAATGAAGCTTGTGAGTAATTGGGGTAAAAAAATGGTTGCCAGGGTTATTCGAATTTACGAGGGTATTATGGGGGTATCAATTAAAAAGATTATAAATGGTATCGAAGATGACTGAAAATAATACCGGGAGCTTTCGAAAGCTTTGTCCGGAGGATCTTTGTCCGAAAGATCTTTGTGTCGGTCAGTCGAAGCGAAAGGCAGGAAAGAAATGTATGAATTGTTCCGAAGATGGTATTTTGCTTTATTATTTTCTTTCCCCCAGGAAATTCGTGCCAGGACGAATTTTTGGATTCCAAGAAAATTTTGCTCACGTAAGGGATCGATGGGATAGCCAAGAATATGCGGTACAGCCAGAGCGGCCATTTCTTCTTATGGGATTCTTGGAGATCTTATCGGTGAACGTTAATTTTTTTCCTGGCTTCGATCTTCCGTGCGATATGGATTTGTGTTATTTTTTGGTCAATATTTCTTTGACTGTAAATAAGGAGTCTGTCCAAAATCCCACGTCCAAGCCTATGGCTATAAAAACGTCTCCTAGCCATTGATCCGCCCCTGGACGGAGTGTTATCGCGAATTCGCGAAGCGTTTCTCCTGTAAAACATTTCTGTCCCTGAAGTTATCGTCGAGTTTCTATTAACGTTGCGCTTAGGTAAAGACAAAAAGCACATCCGAGCATCTCTAGCTCGACCTGAGCCAACCTAACCTCCAAGCCTGAAATTCACGCTGGGCGACGTACTGCGAATACGAATAAAGTGAATTTCTATAGAAGCGTCGAGGTCAAATATTCAATTAAGATTCATCGCGCTATCCAATTTTCAATTTAAAAGCAGTTATTTACGATCGAATGGTATTTCTGGTCTTTGTGTTTATTGCCTGTTTAACCCGAGTGCTCATGATGCACATACTCGTCGCTAGACCTTTCGCGGAAATACTTTCTCTGGGTACGTTAGGTTCGTGGGTACGCTCTATAACTCCGAAGTAATAACCATTCTCGTAAATAGTCAATATCGAAGGTTTTGCTCCTTTTGTATAGTGTTTATAACCTTCCTTCTCGATGACGGGAAATAATTTTTAAACAAGTTTATCGTACTCGAATTTACGCATTATGTCACATCGAATGCATGCTTTGAATATCAAGCATAAATTTTACACCCATCGAACGACCGTATTGACCACCTTGCCAAAAACAGCAATAAAACTTCGAGATACTTTATATATGCATTAAATTAACTACGATATATGAACCTTGTACCAAAGGATTGTCGGTAATTGTTAGCATTCCCCAGCACTATGTTAATTCTCATGTGAAACCTCCTTGTTGTCAGGTTATAGTCCAAAGCCGTAACCTCGATCTGTCAAATTGACTGTATGCCGTGAAGTCGCGCGCGAACCAGCAAATCATCGAATGACGACAGCGACAGCCAATAGGTATCGCGTAAAAGCGTTGACTGAATTTCGAGATAGTTTCGATATACGACGCATTCACGGTAACACGAGAGTAAGGAAAAAGCCATACAGAAATAAATATGACTTCTAGAACAAATATACATTATGAAACTGATTTATTATGCTAACACTGGCTGCGTCCCTCATGCAGTTGACATGCAGGATTCACATCGCTGATAGTCCGTAACTCGACTATGCGAAAATGTGCTAAGCAAATGCCCCGATGTGAATAGGCTGTTAACCACGAGGTCGTGTTTAAAAAGTAATTAGTTTTTATGCATTTTTTTAACGCTCGGGATGGAATTTTTCAATGACCTTGCAAAACTCCATACTTCTTTAATTTCACAAGGTCACCAAACGGTGCTTAACCATAGTGATTCGACGATAACTGTCAAATTTGACCGATACACTCAAACTCAATAGCTCTACACAAGAAACGTATTCCTTGTGAAAAACCTCAGCTGCCATTAATCGGATAAAATCGATATATATGACGTCAGTATAAATTAAGCCGTTCAATGACCTCCATCGGTAGTATAAATTTATTTTCCTTATTATCCAACATAAATATATATATATATATATGTATATCACATAAATAAATATCAATGTAAATTCTCATATATCTTATCTACCTACATACCAAATTAATGAAATCGGAAAAATACGAATCGGACAGATTGAAGCATCGACCGAATTGTTAATTACCTGGTTGCCTAATTATTGATGAAGTTGTGCAAGTGGCCGGAAATCAGAGGGAGGAGTGAGAGATAAAGGTGAAAGAGAGAAAGAAAAGGTTCAATCGAGAGAGAATGACTGTATATGGGTGAACTTTAGGAGGGGGGTATACCGCAATTGAACGAATTACAGCACTGTAACCTAATTTCCAATTCGAGGCTATCTCTTAATTAGGATATATAAAGCCGACTCCAGTCGTGCAGTCTGTATGCCGTTAGAAGTTCCGCATACGTGCCGACATCCATTCTTCAGAGGCTGTTAAAAAAGAATAATAGACAACGCGAAGCTTGGAGCTTCGGCCGACGAGCTGGCATCAAGTCAGCAAAATTTCCAGGGTGAGACACTCGCGCGCCATTTTCGATGAAAATAAAGATTGACACTTTTACGGACGTTAAATGGGACAGCATTTACATGCGCGGCTGTATATTAAATTAAAGCAATTGTTTATTAATTAATTAACAGAATAATACAGTCACCTTATACTCATGGGTTAATAATTTCATTAGTCTCGCGTGCTATTGGCTTTCTCATTTATCAATATTACATAAAAGTATGACGTATGCAATGAATCTTTTTTTTGACAATTCTGATAATATAAAAAATCCAAAAAAATAAATTTTATTCTTCTCATTCTTCATTTCCCTCAAAATAAGTTTGTTCTGGATTATTGCATTTTTGGAAAAAAAAGTTTGACTATCAAAAATTGTTACAGAGCCATCTGCACTGTTTGCCTTGTGTATACTTAGCCCATAGATAACAGAATCGCCTGGTGTCCGATTGTATTTTTTTTCGATATGTTAGCTAACGTACGATCAGTGTTTCAGAAAATTCCATAAAGCTTCCACGTAAAGTAACGTAAGAGACGAGTACGATCGTAAAGATTAGCGTAGGTAGATGAAAAAAAAAGTGTATGAATAGTTGTACCGTGTAAATATCCAAATTTATGGTATATATCGACGAAAAATATTCAGGACTCCTGCATTATAACGGAATGACCCAGAAAATGCTTATCGATAAAAAAAAAGATCATCTCTTTGGTATTGGCGACCATACCTTCGTACGAGGGTAGTTTCGCAAGCAGAATATAAAAATCGCTCGGTGAGAATCGACAGTACAGTTTTTACTGGTCCAGATGGATGCGAAAAAAAATGTTTTTCAACTTTTTCGCAGTATGTAAATTTCATCCTAGCTCCGATCGATTTTACATGCAGCTGCGAATTCGGATTCTGCAGGGAATTTCGTACGGTCCAGTTTCTCTCTCCCTCTCTCCCCCTTATATTTCACTATGACCAATGACTGCTAAGAAGCTTCTTACACGAATAAGTCTTATCTACACCCAAGAATCGACAAGGTTTATATCAGGCGGTCCGCGTTTCGTGGTCCACGTTTCGAGTTTCGTCAATTGGAATTCTGGTGGATACCCGGTCTACGCTGAGATGTCCCGGAAAATGCGCAGGCGCGGGATAAGGGTGGAAAAGCGGGCGGGCAGCTCACTACGCCCGGGACGTTACGGATCGTGGGACGCCCGAGAAAACCTGGACAGGAGTATCCGAGTATCCGAACATTAGAAAGCAAGTGAGAGAGAGAGAGAGAAGATAAAACAGCTGAGAAGAGAATCAAAATTACCTGTGACGTATAGAGGGAAAATTGTCAAGAGGAAAAGCGCGACGTCTTCCTGGAACAGGGGTAAGTGCTGGAGGAAGACACTCCTGAGGAACGTCATCATCGACTGGTGCTACCCTACCTACGTACCTGACGTGTGTACAGTCAAGAGAGAACACGAGCCAGCCTCCAGATTAGGTCCAGGAAGACACGTAATCCTCCGGGAGAGTACCTGACGTACGTCTTCGTACCCGGAGACAGGAGGAGTGGTCCAGGTTAACCTAGTGAGGCTCCCTCGTGACACTAGATACGTACCTGAGAAGCAACCCCGTAAATAGATAATTTCGTGCGTGAAGATTCCGTGGAGCGATGCATAAGATTAGATTAAAGTGCTGAGACCTGGGGGTGCCCGTACCAAGCCACCCCCAACTGTCCACGTAGTGGTCAAGGAGTAATCGGCTAAAATCGTTTTACTCCTCGCCGATAGCGAGGAAATAATCGCTTGATAGATTCCTGCTGAGTGAGCCGCAGGAGTCCTTGGGAGAATCGTGAAAGCGCGAAAAGGCTCTGCTGTAAGAGAAAGAAAGAGAGTTGTTAAAGGGTAAGAGAGAAGTATAGCTGTATATGTACTGGAAAAAGAGATAAACAAAGGACAGACAGCGGAGTGACACGACGCTTTCAAAGGACCGCTAGAAAAAGGGGAGAATAAAGGGGGAGAGACTCCTAGTGGAAGAGGAACTTCCTGGCTGAAAATACTCTCGGATCGAAGACGCGATAACCATGAGCGAAGGAACTCCGAAATTTAAAAACAAGACCGTCCCTGATGGTTCGCCAGCTCGTCTGGAAGCTGGTATGCTAAAATTGATCATATATTAATTATTAAATAAATCTTTCAAATAGTCAGAGTCTCTTTGGGATTTATCGTCGGTATAATATTATACAATTGTTATTTTCTACCTCGTATTATTCTGTACTTAAGAGCGTTTTCACGCTTCGCGAGCTGAAATTCTAACCTAACTTTATCCGACGGCAGATCGTATCGGACTCTGAAATACAGTCTGAGTAGACTAGCGTGGGCTGTTTTACGGCAACCTCGAATTATTGTTTCTGCTATTTATAGTTATGTCTTGTGTGATTAACGATTGCAATGGGTCTCCTTGTTGCTGGTTATCTTTATTGTGATATTTTGTTTTTTCCTGCCGTCACAAATTTTTCCACCACCAATGCCACCTTGAGCTTTCGAATCGACGGACGGTCGTCGAGACTTAACCGAGTGTAGATAAAACGCGTCGGGGTGCTGCACGACGTCCTTGCGAGGGAGCGAGTGCCGCCCTGAGGCTGTTGGAATGTCTGATAATATTACCGGTGGGTAACGAGGTCGCGTTGATAACGACTGAGGATTCCTCTCGTTACCGGTGAAATTGCACAACCGTATCGTAAAATCTTTTGCTATTTGGACCTTTTTTTTTCTTCTTCTCTCTCGCTCTCCTTATAATTCACGGACCCGACGCCAAGCACGTGAAATGGGTTTGATTCATGACCGCGTGGAAGTTCTTGGCGTGTATGCTTTCCTGACGAGTTTAACGAGTCGCGGTCTGCAAATCCTCTGGCGAAAATTTTTGAAGCAGCTGCTACCGGGTGTCTTTCATCGAAAAGCACAATAAGTGAAATTCATTAAACTAGTCTCAAATGAAAGAGCCAGTCGAGTAGGAAGACGCGTTTGTTCCATTAAGGATACCGTTGTGTAAGTATAATTCGCTGCGTAATTATAGTCGTTCAGCGTGGTCGTTACTGCTAAGAAAGCTTCGAAAATTGTATTCATAAAATTATTTTTCTGGTATCACCTGATAAGACTCCAGTAAGATACCGCAGGAGTGTATATACATTCAATAGTGGTTCCAATTCTCGAAACTGCAGAACTTTTATTTGCCCTTATTAATTTAGAAATCCAATATTTCAGTACGTCCGGCTCTCGTGTAACGAAGGAAAGCTCGTAGTGAAATTTCTTTAGAAGTAAAAAAAAATTTGCTTTACCACTAAGAAGGTTACCATAGTCAATTTTACTAAAAGAAATAAAGGTATTCTCACGGGACGCCATTTCCGTCGCCCTTGCAGCGTGCAAAGTCGCAAGTGGCTCTGAAAAATAAACTCTGGAATGCGGTTGACTTGCACGCAGAGTCACTAAGGGCCAACAGAGGGTTAAGTAGTTTCCATTGTAAGGATGCTTGGCGAACGTTTTTTGCACGAGGTTGCACTAAGTACCCAGCTTCGAGTTACGTAAGGCTGGCGCATACCGATAGTCGACCTGCAATAAGGGTGTGTTACGCGCTTAACGGGACTTACTACTCAAAGCTCAAGATACACGCCTACCTTTGTAACTAACTGAAGAATATATACGTATCTTCTACATATATATATATATATGTATATATCTAAACTAGTACATAGCACGGTACATGGATCAGCACAGTATACAATAATAGCCAAGGCAACCACTCGCATTAGGACATGTGCACACTTGACTGCTTCGGTACTATGGCTGCGGTCAAATGGGACTACGCCATTGTTGCAATTGTTTACCGTCGGATAATTGTAGTTCTGTCGACCAAACCAAAATTAGAACATCAATTTGAAGCAGGCAGTGAAAGCATTGAGAAAAGATAACAGAACCCTTTTCAATGTTGGTTAAAGGTAGCTCAATGCCGCGTTAGCGAATGAATTATTTTTACAAATAACATTTCCTGTGATTATACAACACAGGGATTTTACCCTTTGAGGAATTCATTCTGGAACTGACTGGAAGATTCGTTCAGCATTGTTAACGGCTGTAGGAGATACTGCGGCTGTGCGATATATTCAGGTTGAGTGGCTAGTCAATCCGTAAAGGAGATGAATAATCTGCTTTGCGGTGATTGTGGGGTGGATATTATGATTTCCCGGGTAACAGATGCGGCAGTTATTGGTATCGAGATTATAGGGAGATTTGATGCAAGGTGGTGGAAATAACTGGATAGGTGTTGACGGGGCGAGTTTCAAATTTTATCGGTCGAGCAGCACGTGCCTTCGTACTTGGTACAGAGGTCGAGAGACCTTACAATTAGTCAGATAATTTCAAGTTTAAGTCAGTCGTAAGATAAATTTGACCAACCGTATGGAATGAATTTGACTGTCCTTTTTAGGTTATAGGAAGAGGTTGAAGATTCAATTTTTAGTCTCAGTTCCTTGTGATTCTGCAAAACTCCGACGGGATGAGTCGTATTAGGAAGTTGGAAAAAGTAAAGAAAATATTGAGGACCGTTATGGAAGGAATCTGTTGGATAAGATTTTCAATCAAGAAATTGAAGGTAGTTTTAATGATAGTTAAAAGTTTTGTCCGAGTGTTTTATTCTGGTTGTATCATATGAGTTTTTTTACTTGTTACGTTCTCGTAATTCTGAGCGAGATCTTGGGGATGATTTCAGTGTGGGATATTAAAGAAAAACTGAATTTTCGGGAAGCCAAAGTCTAGCCCGGAGGACAAGTTACTTTGCGCTTTTGGCAAGAATCTTCATCATGTGATACCTATTATACGTTTGGTGATGGTGGAAGGGATAGTGGGTGGGAATCTGTAGAATGGACCAGTAGAACATTATCCAATTACTGACCCAGGAGAAGCTACAGTTTCACGTTATTTGTCTCTGTGGCGGTATTTGGTCCATCTAGCCAATGTGTTATTATCAGACAGTCGGCTGCCAAAGAATTTAGCCACGGTTAATAAACGGTCAGACTTTATTTATTGTTAATACAGAAAACCGGTTTTAACCACTTGGTCATACTTAAGGATAACAGGGATACTGAGAATTGATTGTTAAAAAGTAGATTCTTAGCATCTTTGACGTCTTTCGGATTCGTTGGCTGTACCGTCTGTGCCGAACAGTCTGTATCTACTTGAAATTCTAGAGTGTATCTACTATGAAAATAGTAAATACGGTATAGGGTGAAGTTTAATTTCCTTAATTATACAGTATCGGACGTCTACTTTGGATTAATGGCATCGAGTGTACCAGGATCGACCCTGTTTGGAGTACTACCTATCGTCAGATAAATTAATGGCTTTCCATTTTTTAGTCGGTTCGTGATGCCCATGTTCTCCAGGGAAGGAACGTATTTTCCCAGAGCGTGCTCGGCTTTCCTGCCGTTGGTTTGTTACACTACCCTTTTTCTACCTAGGGACATTTTTCTAATAGTCTGACGAATATAAACGATCTTCCTAACCACTATACGTTTTCTTCACCCAGCATCCGTCCTGCAGCTCTTGGCAAACTAAATCATCTCGAGATCGTCCATTAATTTCGTTAGATCGCCGTAGTTGAGTTGATGGCAGGAAATTTGTCGAAAGATTTGTTCTCGTCTTAGGAATTTTTTTTGGCGAAAAATTAATCCAAACGATTTTGTATAATACCAAAATTCCGATTTCTTTATATTTTTCACACGTTGAGCAAATAGTGCTTGCCCACCGGTGGTAATGACTATGACCACCGATAGGGGCGCTGTGCTCAACGTGTTAAATATACAAACTGTACGTTTCAATATCAGAAACCATTTTGTCAATGTTTGATAACAAACTAAAGATTTGCGCAGCGACAGCTGTATTTTGTCATTAAGAAATTACGATAGAATATAGAATGTGGGTCGAATCGATAAAATTGTCAAATTTAGTGATGCTGACAGTGCGCAAGTTTTTAATGAAATTACAAGCAAATTACACCGTCTGTGACACAGAGTTACTATACAGTACTGCAACAATAATATTGCAGTAACATTGAAAACAAGAATTACTAACTTAAACCGTCTACCTGTTTTAGTTACGACTTACAATTCACTTGGTTTCCACTTCGTATTAATTGTACATGCATAATTGCATTACTCCTGTTTGTTCCTTCCATAATGCACTTCCAGTTCACATCAAAAGCGCATCAAACTCTCGACGAGACAGCGTCGCGATGGTAACCGAGTGGGCGTCTAACCTTCTTGATAGCACTCTGGACAAGATACATAACAGCACTCAGCTATCTTACCAATTCCAGGTTATCCGATTCCATAAGACTTTCAACTAGGAACTATAGCTCGTCACACAAGAAACGGAATCAGTATCTCTATCGAAGGTGCTTTTGAACGTTGGTGTATTAGCCAATTGGACCAAGTTAACGTGGTCGCAGAGTTTGACAAGCAATTACTCAGCCATGTGATCAGTTCCTGGTGGCAGGGGCGAGTGTACTCGAAAGTAAACGTGTGAAACCAGCCGATTAATCTGAAAAGACTGATAGGATAAGAAAAATCAGATGAAATCATGTCAAAATTTTTAATTTAATGCTACGATAAAAAATAACAATATCTTCGTAAGAAAGTCCATCCTGAAGTTTCTTAATTCACAAGATGTAACAGACGAACGATGGTGAAATCATGGCACGTGCTTGCTTCCTGAATTACAGATTCGTTGTTTCAATTCCATTTGGATCAATCACTCTTCGTACCGTAGTCAATTACAGGCCGTTCGTTGTCGTCACGTCGGATGAACTGAAAAAGTAGCGCAAATAGGTAGGATCGCATTAACTTGGATCCTCGTGTGAATAAAGCAGATTGTAATTGCATGAACATCATAGGCCATACTCATTAATAAGAATAAACAGTCCGGTTGCGTGTGAACAGGACTTGTTAATTAATGCTTGTTTTTCGACCGTGATGGAAATATAGGGAAGCAGTGTGTACAACGCGAGTATAAAATTGTATGGTTAAACAAAAAGTAGCAAGTGACCCCCTGGGTTCGATTGTTCGTCTGGCGATATAATCCTGATGTGGCTCACCACGGACCCAGTTGGTTGGACATCGGTCGCGTTCGCCAACAGCTTCTATCGAATCATCCGGGAATTACTGTAGCGTAATACGGAATCCGCAAAGTAAAGTCGAGCCAGAGAGCCTGAGGTAGAGCCAGTTTAGGAGGTGGAACTTCGCGAGGAGATGGAGAAAGAGGAGTACGAGGAGCCTGGGAGAGAATAGAGAGGAGGAGAGATCAATGCGACCAGCCAGCCGGCAGTCAGCAGCCAGCCGGGAGACTAGCTAGCTTGCCAGCCACCCTAGCAGCCAGCCAGCTCTATCCTCCTGCGCCTCCTGCTACTCGCCCTAGTAGACCTCACAGTCTCCTCTTGCTTCACTATAGCTATATATATATATATATATATATATATATATTCCTGGCTGCTTTAGTCGTGGACCCACCGACCCAGTTTGTTTGAACCCTTCTGATTCCCGTCCTCCTACTACTACCTCTTTCTTCTCCCCAATCTCAGCCTCCGCTACTTTTCCCTCCCTAGTACTTCACTGACTTCCCATTTCTCATTCGCATTCGCCGCTACTGGCCGATACTGACAATTGTCAAAACCGCCGGCTGCTACCGACAGGCCGACATGTAACCTCTTTTTCTTACTACCAGACAGCTAACTCGGTCTCTATCATCTATTGTCTAACTTTCTGTAAGAAACTTTTTTACCTGGCACATTGGCAACTATGCCGACGACGCCGAAGCCGCTCTTCTCGTTTCGTATACATACCAAGGATAGAAACGGGAAGAAGTTCCTTCCGTTCTGCTTAACTGTTTCTATGACTTTTCAAGGCAGGTTTCGAATATGTGTGGCTGCGATTCGACATGACGCCATGGAACTTTCCAAGCTTGGAAAAGTTTCGCGTTAGTCGATGTCGTGAAAGAATTACGTGAAATCATGGCAGCTTTAACCCTTTAAGTTATCGAGTTTGGTGAGAAAAGTTTCCTGCGAGTCGCCTACAATTTCTTAATAATTGCTGATAGTAATATCGACCTATTCTTATGAGATTATTGGTTAGTTTGAATTCGTAAGATTATTCGTCTCGTCATTTTATCATTTAAACGTACTGTCACGTCACCGGATAACCAGACGAGTGGATTAAGAAATATTCATTTTTATGACTGTCAAGTGGACGGACATAAAAGTGACATAAGCCCGTTACATAACCTCGACCGGGCGTTCTCTATGGTAATGCAGTCGCTGCATAATAAAGATAATAAAAATGTGAAAATCGCTTAAGGAAGTAATAGTCTCATCTTCTCTTTTTTTCACGCGACGAGATTGGCTGAGCTGGCTTAAATAGGAATCAAGACTGGCTCACTCGAGCTGTCTTTTGTTCAAGTGTACTCACGTTTTGTTCCATTATCCTGTCTTGACGCTGCCACCAAATCCTTACCTAACCTTCCTTTTTCACTCTCTTTCATCGATTCACTTTTCCAGTCTCCGTAAATAGAGCACAAAGCAATTGTCAAAACTTGCAAATCCACCCTAGCCGTACAATAAAATGTCATCATCCAAGGAAACTGTCTCAACGTCAAACGCAGCCATAACCCTCGGCCGTTTTCACTTGACTAGTGCGCCATATTGTCCACCGGCCATCCCGCGGGAGTTTTTGACTCACAAATCAGAAATGATTCCAGTTTTGAATCCGAGTAAAAGACAATCAGTCTCGCTATGGAGAAACTGCTTTACTCGCTGTTGCGGAAACTCTCTAAATTTAGGTAAGACGCAATCCTGAATATCTTATTGTGAGTCGTGTACGACGAAAGCGAATCCTCCGAGATGAATTAAACACGCGATTCACTCTATTCACGACTAGAGTTCCGCAGGCTTTGCCATTTCCATTACGTGGGTGCAACGAGATGCGGCGCATTAAGAATAGCATTCGGCAATACCTTGAAAGTGTTTCGAAATATCGCAATTTCAATGCCATCGGATTCCACTTCATTTTCATGAAACTTCGCGACTCGACTATAGTTCGGTGAAGTGTTTCGCCTCTGGGTAAATTTTTTTCATTTTTTAAATATTCAAATAATTTATGCTCACGCACGTACCTACCCCTTTGAATGTCTTATTTATTCTGTCGAGTCGTAATGAACTTACGAGGTTATATCGGAGAGGAATAATTTTATTTATCTTAACATACGAAGCACCACGCGTATTTTTACCACACTTCGTTGGTCGACAGCTCTACGTTGAGGTAAAATCGTGTTACGTAATTTTATCGATACCCTTCATTTTTTCAGTTCAATTAATCCAATTCCAATGCGTAATTCAGATATTTATGTACCCATATATATGGGCACATTCTTCCCTATCGATAACATATTCCACGGCATCAGCAGCACACACTACTTCCTATCTACTTGGCCTGATTGGATACTATGAAGTGGTAACTGAATAACTAGTGAACTGGATATCGAAGAACAGAAGTAACACTTTAAAAATAAAACAAAGATAATATCTTTTGCGATCTGTGATACGTAGGGGAAATATGTCTGATAAATACATAAAAATCCTGCAACCAAAGACAGTGTAGTATCGAGAACCAATGAATTTCGGACAGCAGCGTCATAACACGTAACCTATAAAATGGAAAGGATCATCCGTTTGCTCCTTGTTAAGTGCGCTTTTTGAGGTTAGAGTATCATCAGAATAATAGCTATAGCTTCTCGTACTCCTGTCGACCTAGAAATGCACATGTACCTATTCATGATGTGTCTGCCGTGCGTGTGCTTCGGGCAAGGATGTTTCCTCTCATTAGGAGCCTTTCACAAAACCATTCCACTGGTAGAAGCTACATATATATATATATTTAGCACACTACTAGGAGCTATCTAGTATCTAGTTTCAGGGCGTAACCCATCTGTAGTTCTATTGTCGATGTGACCTCGTCGCAAATACTTTATTCTTTTTTGGCCTTACAGTCTAATGAAAGGGGATGTGGCTTTTTCTGTTTTCCAGGCGATGGAAGCGGCGCCGGCGGGGATGGCGAACCTATCGTGGGGGGCGCCACCTCCGAGAAGATGTCAGGATACGAGACCAATTTATATCTCTACAGCGTGAGTATTCTGAAAATAACAAATCGATAATTCTCCTTAACGCGAGGGGGTCAACTTGTGCGAAATTGGCGCAGCCGCTACCGTAAATAGATTCTGAAGCAGCCCTTGACTGCGTATCGGGATGGTAACCACTTCAATGTGCAGAAATTTCACGTGCAGTCTCTTTTACTGCCATTTTCGTTTAAGACTTATATATACGTATATTTTTCATCAATCGTTACACCTGGAGCTTTTTACGTACTAATTGAATTCGCACGATCTGATTTACGTAGTCAGACGCTTAATTGAAATGTTTCTACAGGGGAGGTAAAACTTTTTTTTTTTATATTAGCACGTATCCTCTTGATGTCCTTACGACGTCCTGAATATTCCTGTTCAACAAATTCCTTTCTTTCATTCCATCTCACTTTTCGTCTCTACTTATTTTCCTAGCCAATTATGGTTCACCGGGTGGAATCGTCTCAGCTTCTAGGATCATATAAAAATGTACCATAAGAACTTGGAAAGAAGGAACGTAAAACTTTATCCTTGTACGACATCTCAGGAGTCAAAGGGCACTCAGTCCCATAGCAATGATCTGTAACCTTAGTCAAATTTCTCACGCATAACTCTGCAATGGCGTCACTTGAGAAATATTGCAATGTCGAAATCTCAAGATAACCTGGATACATATTCAAGATGGCGTATAGAGTAATTCCACAAGGGATGTTGGCTGTGTAAGTGATATCCCGGTACGCAGGATAGCCCAATATCGTTATTTATATTTATTGGATTTTTTTTAAAAAGCATATCCAGCAACGGTTGAAAATATTTGTTCACCCCTATGCTTCCTCGAAGGTACAAAAATATGTACGCTATTGCAGACAACCCAACCAAGGACTCTGGTCTTTTATTTTTCTTTGTATTTATTTATTGCGAAGAAGCCATATCGACGTACACATATAGAACTTACAGGACCTTCAGCCGTCAGGTTTCAAACGGGGCCAAGAAAAAGAATAAAGGAAAAGTATAAAAATTCCGCCAAAGATTTCAACTTCTACGATGAGGTGAAGTAGAAAAACGTGAATATTGTAAAGTCTTTTGCCATGGTAGCTTTTCTTTCAACAACAATTAAGGGAACCCGCTTCGAGTGAGCTCACGTTTTAATGAAGGACCCTCCTTCGCCCGAGGTTTCGCTGTCCCAGTTTCTTATCTGTTGAACCTTCAAACTGTTGAACGTTATCAACCCCAGGAATCTTTGTCCTTCCGTTTCGTTTGATACTTTTTAATTTTTCTTTAATATTCAAAAAAAAGAGACAACCGATTCGTATTACCATATCGGTTCTCATGCAAATTATTTTTTTTATTTCTATTTCATCCTCGTTATCCCATACCTATTCGAAAAATAAAACGGCCACCACGTAATAGCGTTGTAAAGATGGTGGGGGGCGGGGGGAGATGGCAGGAACAAAAAAATCACAAATTTTATCACCGGCCCTGGAAGACTAAAATTAAAAGGGCGAGTAAAACCTTTGCTATTTTTTTCTTCTCAAGCTTTACACAAGAATGAGTTAACTTAATAATCATAATTACTTCTTCCCTCGAACCCCGCCGACGGTTCTCTACGGTTCCTTGTTGTTAAATAGTACCAGGTGCGCTCGCCTAGCCAGATGCAATTATAATGTAAAAGAGGTTATATTCCTATGGGTTAACTTTATACAAGAATTTTTTATGGTCTCCTCGAGAATGAGGTTTTCTATTGAAAAAGACTATAACTTTCTTCAATTTAGCAGCTATGCGTGTAACGGGTCACCCCTCGAATAAAATAAGTGACTACAGGGCCTGAGGGTGGATTTCTATAAGGGTACGCGAATACAAGCATTTGCCATCAGGTTTACGTGACTTTATTGTCAAACGTGTCAAAGATAGAAATAAGGAAGAATTTAAGTACTAAGTTTTTCAGGAAAAAAAAAAATACAAGATTATATTTTAAAGTGTAAATATTCTTTATGCCAAACTTAAACTTTGGTGAATTATTATTTTTCTTAAAAATATCACAAAAAGCTTCCAAGCTTGTTTCCATGATATTCTGCTGAAGGATCTCGAATTACAATACCCCCTCTGAACTTTCAGGAGGAGATGGAGGATCGACCTCGTATCTCAACGCTTCTCAACAGCCTCGCAAATTACAGCAACACGATTCCAGCTGCTACCGATCCTGACAGCAAACCAGCTGCAGCTGCAGGATCTGGTGGCGGTGCCCGGATGGGTACCCTTATTGGCGTCTTCCTGCCCTGTATCCAGAATATCTTTGGCGTCATCCTCTTCATCCGTCTGACCTGGGTCGTAGGTACGGCTGGTGCAATACAAGGCTTCTTCATCGTGTTATGCTGTTGCTGTGTAGTAAGTAACTTTATTTTATAATATTATTATATATTTATTTTTCGGAATTAATTATCAATTATCACCATTTAATCTTACAATTTATAATTACAGACGATGCTGACTGCAATTAGTATGAGCGCCATTGCTACCAACGGCGTGGTACCAGCCGGAGGGTCTTACTTCATGATATCCAGAAGCTTAGGACCTGAATTCGGGGGTGCTGTGGGGATGCTGTTCTATACAGGTACAACCCTCGCGGCTGCTATGTACATCATCGGCGCGGTTGAAATTGTCCTGGTGAGTTTGTCCCTGGGCTATTTTATATCATTTTCTAAAGTTTCAAAAGGAAGATTCATGACGATAACGATTTTTCTCTGCTCTTTAAAGACTTACATGGCTCCAACGCTCAGTATATTTGGCGACTTCAACAAAGACGCTAGTATTATGTATAATAACTTTCGGGTCTACGGCACTGGTTTACTTATGGTTATGGGTACCATAGTCTTCGTGGGTGTCAAGTTTGTTAATAAATTCGCCACAATCGCTTTAGCCTGTGTTATCTTCTCCATATTGGCTGTTTACATCGGCCTAGCCGTCAACTTTAATGGCAACGATGCACTCAAGTGGGTATCTTCCTTAATTAATGGTTAATTATACTCAGTATTATTAATTATACTTAAGCATGTAGGATCCATATGCTTTTGTCAAGTAATATAAATTTGTATTCGTTTCAGAATGTGCATCTTGGGTAAACGTTTGCTAAAAAATGTCAAGGTGCCAGAAGAATGTAACAAAAATCCCGGTGGTCGTTTACACACAATTTTCTGTGCTAATGGTACCGGTGAGTGCGACGAGTATTACGAGGAAAATAGTGTATCCATCGTCAATGGAATTCGCGGTTTGGCCAGTGGAGTATTCTTAGGTAAGTTTATATTATCCAGTTGATTGTCACGAGTGATGATAGTTTTATTTGAATTAGCATTTAAATAACGTTTGTGTATTTTCGACAGAAAATCTTATGGACAGTTTCCAAGAGGAAGGCCAATACATTGCTTATGGTAAAAACCCGAAAGACATAGACAAAGTACCCGGACCGAGTTATAATCAAATACAAGCCGATATCACAACCACCTTCACTATTCTTATTGGTATATTTTTTCCATCGGTAACAGGTACGTGTATCTTCTTATTGTCTTATAGACCATCATTGAGTTCTCACTGGTTCCTAAAGTGCCATCCGCTATGCAAGATCATCATAGTTGAGAAAAAAAAAAGAGAGAAAAGAAAATAGACAAGCAATGTACGCCATTCTTGTATAAAGACTGTTTTATGTAAAAATACTGTCCAGCCCTTCATTGCGTCTTATCAAAGGATTGTCCTTGGATTGAAATCCGGGTGACCTTCTGCTTCGAACAGAAGAACTCTCGGTGAACAATCCGGGCTCACGTTTGCTGCTAAACAACCCTGGGTCACACGACATACTATACGCCGAGGAGTGACATTACCGGGGAGGCTCACATTCATGCATCATTCATATCATCTTGGATGGACAGATAGGAATCATCGTCATTATAATCCTCCTTGAATTTTTTGCTCCATCCAAACTCATGACCATCTTCGACTTTCATATATTCGAACACTCGATTGTACGATATCATCGTTTGATCATTTCTTCATCTTATTAGATCTACGTATAATCATCGATACGAAATTATTTTTATTTATTTTTTGTCAAAAAGAAATGTAGTATACGATGTGTACGTTTCTGCAATGAAGACAGGAATGTCTTGTCGCTTATACAATTATTTCCAAGTTTCTATGTCAGTGATGTGTGCATGTCAGTGCAAATTCCTTGAAAGAATATTTATGTAAAGTTTATTAATAATCTCTGATCCGTACAGGAATCATGGCTGGCTCGAACAGATCTGGTGATCTGGCTGATGCACAAAAGTCCATACCGATCGGTACCATCTGTGCCATCCTGACGACCTCGACTGTCTACTTGTCGACAGTTCTTCTATTTGCTGGTACCGTTGACAACTTATTGCTGAGAGACAAATTTGGACAGAGTATAGGAGGCAAACTGGTAGTAGCCAACATCGCCTGGCCGAATCAGTGGGTTATTCTGATTGGATCATTCTTGTCGACTTTGGGTGCTGGACTACAGTCATTGACCGGAGCGCCTAGACTTCTACAAGCTATTGCAAAGGATGGCATTATACCATTCCTGACTCCATTTGCCACCAGCTCTAGTCGGGGCGAACCTACAAGAGCTCTGATATTGACAGTGGTTATATGCCAGTGCGGTATTCTTCTCGGTAACGTTGACTACTTGGCGCCATTGCTCTCAATGTTCTTCCTCATGTGCTACGGATTTGTAAATCTTGCCTGCGCTCTGCAAACCTTACTGCGCACCCCTAACTGGAGACCTCGTTTCAAGTATTATCACTGGAGTCTCTCATTTATCGGTCTGGCACTCTGTATTGCTATTATGTTCATGACCAGCTGGTATTATGCACTTTTGGCTATGGGAATGGCTGGATGCATTTACAAATATATTGAGTACAGAGGTGCTGAGAAAGAATGGGGTGATGGTATCAGAGGTCTGGCACTCTCCGCTGCAAGATATTCTCTACTGAGATTAGAAGAAGGTCAACCTCATACGAAGAACTGGAGGCCACAGATTCTTATCTTAGCCAAACTGACTGATGATCTTGTACCAAAGTATCGGAAGCTCTTTGCTTTTGCTAGTCAGCTCAAAGCTGGCAAAGGTTTGACCATCTGCGTTAGTTGTATTTGCGGTGATTACACAAGGAATTCAGGTGAAGCTATGGCTGCTAAACAAAGTCTTAGAAAAACTATGGAGGAAGAGAAGGTTAAGGGCTTCGTGGATGTCCTAGTAACCAAGAATATTATCGACGGCTTGAGTTGTCTGATTCAAACTACAGGGTTGGGCGGCATGAAACCCAATACGGTTATCTTAGGATGGCCCTACGGATGGCGTCAATCCGAGGATGAGAGGACCTGGAGGCTCTTTTTACAAACTGTGAGATGTGTAACGTCTGCACGAATGGCTCTTCTTGTTCCCAAAGGAATCAATTTCTTCCCGGACTCGACAGAGAAGGTCGTTGGGAATATTGATGTATGGTGGATCGTACATGATGGCGGACTTCTCATGTTATTGCCATTCCTATTGAAGCAGCATAGAACCTGGAAGAATTGTAAGATGAGGATCTTCACCGTCGCTCAAATGGAAGACAATTCTATTCAGATGAAGAAAGACCTCAAGAAATTCTTATACGACTTGAGAATCGAAGCAGAAGTCGAAGTTGTAGAAATGGTTTGTAATTTAGATAAAACAAGAATCAATATATATATATATATAAACAAATATTAAAACATTATCCACGTTTCAGATGAATTCTGATATATCCGCCTATACCTATGAAAGAACTCTCATGATGGAGCAACGTAATCAAATGCTCAGGGAACTTCAGCTGAACAAGAAGGAATCTCTCGGAGTGGTGAGTGCCGTACAATTACAATAGTGCCTATTAGAAATTATACAACTTGTAAATATAATTTTAACACATTGTATGCGGGACACGTACTAGTACGTTTTATTCCGCATTGCACGCAAGATAGTCCACATATAATGTGCTAATATAAGTACTGGGGCAGAGATACTGATTTGAATGTGTCTGTTTGTTGTGTGCTCGTCACGGATAAGGTGCAGACTTTGGTGGACTTCAACGAGGTACCTGCTGAGGAAAAGTTGCCTTTGGTTTGTCAAATAAACCCCGAATTTCCATGCCTGTTTATCCTGTACACCTCAAAATTTATTCCTAACCATCTGTTATATCCTTCCATTTTGTGTTGTACCGATCAACATCCTGACGAGTGAACTCAATAAAGCCTCGAAAGGAATAAACTACTAGAGGTGGCGAACAGAACACTGTTATCAGTTGACTCGGAACAATTCTAAAATGCGTGACGGGCAAAGATGACGAAATTCATTGTGATACACGTTACACTTAAATGCTTTTCCACAGGAAAGATCCTTATCATAGTTAATAGACTAATGAGTTATTAACAATTTTTAAGTTATGCGATAAAACATAACAATAAGCTATATCCGATTAATTGTATAATAAGGCGATACCCTATACTTGGTACGGAATATGATTGACGTGAACAGCTAAAAGATGAAGTATTGTTTTAAATTGCTGTATCATGTTCAATAATGCCTCTAGTAGTTTACTTGTTCTCTTTGTGATTTCGTTATTCCACCTTGCTTTCAGTTTCAGCTTGATTGGCACGTTCATTTCGAAGGCTTCAATAGAACATTTAATTACCGACCATTTTCTAGTGCTTTTAAAGTAGCATAGTGGAATTTTGACTTGAGTCTTCCCACTATTTGTTATATAATGCATAGTCTAAGATTTTTATATGAACATTCTTATTACGTAGGTGCAAGCTATTGTGGACCATCATCATAACGTGGACGTGAAGACAGCGACCAAGGTCAGATTCCAAGAGCCAGGTGGACAACAGCTTAACGGCATGGATGACGTTCAGGAGAAGCTGATGCAGGAGACTGAACTTAACAGCAAGGAACTTGAGGCAGAGGAGTCAAGCCAGAAGGATGAGGATGGCAAAGACGAACCGGAAGAGGAATCGAAATTAATTGGTGGCTCTCCTAAACAAGAAAATAGAGAAAATGATGAAAAGGAAGCTAAGGAGAATGAGCAAGAAGATGGCTCGGGCAGTCAAAAGAAGAACCGACCACAGCATACACCGTGAGTCCAATGATTATATAAAATTCTATGAGAATTACATTACATACTGTATTTTGGATGATCTATATGAATTTACAGTGACGAGGACAACGTGAGACGTATGCATACCGCAGTAAAACTTAATGAGGTCATTGTCAATAAGAGTCATGACGCTCAACTTGTAATCCTGAATCTTCCTGGACCACCCAGGGATACCAAAATGGAACGCGAATCTAACTGTATCCTTTTTAACGTGATAATGCTTCGTAGTACCGATACGTGATCTAGACGAAACAACTATTGATTTCCTTAATTGTAATCAATCAGATATGGAGTTCCTGGAAGTGCTGACCGAAGGCTTGGAAAGGGTGCTAATGGTGCGGGGAGGAGGTCGAGAGGTCATAACCATCTACTCGTGAACTGAACTTAAAAGAACTGAATTCAGCGCCTCACAAAAACCAAAATCTAGTTTATTTCTAATATACTTACACAATTTCACACTCATAGTCACAGTACTCGTGCCCATTATCTGCGCCATTACTTGCGGTACATATTGTGAAATACGATAACGATTACTAAACAACTACGTTTTATGGTGCCGGATGGACGGTATAGTATCCGGCGTTTCTAGAAAGTAACGAGAAGATGAAAGTGTCACAATGAAATTTCATTGAAGCCGACTTACCTTCTGGTCCTCGACAGTCGCCGGAAGACGAGCTGCCAAAGCTAAAAGACAAACAAAAAAATGATGAATAACGTGCCAAAGGATAAGTTCACTTTATATGAATTTCATTTAGGACGTAGCTTCTAACGTTGAATTTCGATGGCCAAGTGTCGTCATCATTGAAAAATAATTGTCGACATCGCTGAGGAAATCTAACACACACTGTATTAACTTCATGAAATTAGGAAGTGATAGGGAGGACTGCTCAGTGCATTTGTTAATTAGGTTTACTAATGTCTCCACACAGCGTCGTACGATTGACTCATACAGGACGCGTAGTTGAAGACGCTCCGATGAATTCGTTGCGAGGCACAGTATTACCATCGAATACGAACACACGTCCCGAGTAACTGACATTATCTGAATTCTCATTGAAACTGAAATCAAAATTTGGTCTGAGGCTAAGGTCGAAGCATCTACGAAAACACTGCCAGAATACTTTCTAAATGCTTCGCGTTTAACCAAAGACGCGAGAGGCTCACTTTTCTACATGCATTGTCGTTATATAGGGAGATATATACTAGGTATGTATAATTCTACCGCTTTTAGGTGATCTAGGGTAGCCTAGGCTAGTGCGCTAGAGTACGCAATCTTCTACAAAGAACGTATCGGAATATAGAGAATCGATTGCGAGGAATACATCTCATCAGAACTGACGCTCGTACGAGACTTTTACTTTAATTTTTATCTACTATATTTTTTTTATCCTATCATTTTTATATTCGTGATATTTTTTTTCTCTATTGATCCTCCTCTTTTTCTTCTTCTCTATCCTCATTCAAAAGATACTTAAGCGATGCGCGCACCGTTTTCCCACTTCGTATTTATATTGTCCGTGGCCTATTGGTCGAGAGATACCATGATAAGAGTACATTGAATTTTCGGAATGACACCAAGCTGACAAAAGCGTCGCGCTTAATGGACGCGCAAGACACGACGTCAAGACGCATCATTTTTTTGAAATTCTCATACACGAAGATTTTCATCGAAGTAATTATATTAGCGTTTATCGATTAAATTAAGTGTCGTGTGCATGTCATATTTCACGCGTGACTCGACTTTATTGTCGATCCGCAATCCATTTTAGATAGGCACTATATTAGTTTCTCTATGAAACGTTGAGGAGAAAAGGGTCTTTTTAAAGGAAATCTCGTGAATTATACAGTTTAATGTATCCATTAATATATTATTATCTACTTAATCGATGTCTGTGAATAAGATATAATAGCGATAACGATTACTCGTAATAGTTAAAGGTTATTAAATTTACAGCCTCCAGAACTTCGTGATCGACTAGAGAGATCGTATTTGAATTTAAAAAAATGCATTAGGTATAATATTTTAGAGATATTCGTATATATATATTATTCGAATAATACATATATATATATGAATATGTTATAATAAAACACTCATTTGTCGTTGTAAAGTGCACAGACTACCCCAGCAATAGTAGCTAGGAAACGCTGAAAGATACATTATAACTATGCGAATGAGAAATTGATTAGTAAGAATTAATGGATTTGTCGGGATTATCGTGCGAGATCTAATTAATGGTTATCCTCGATAATCGTGAGCATTGATTGGAAATGTCCAACCGAGATGAAAATAGCCAAAGAGGACAGATAGTATTATGCGAATTTTGACATTGTAACTTTTCCTCTAGGAATTAACAGTCTTTTGGTAGAACGTTTGTAATTCTCTACTGGTATCGTCCACGTCGAGATCTACTTACATTATCTAATCTAGTACCTCCCTTATACAAGTTTAATTCGATCATCTTAATCGGATCGCAATGCCCTTGTAACCCTGTGATCCTCTTTTTTCCTTTAACTTGATATCTCTCTCACTCTGTCTATCTTTCCAGCAGTTTCCATTTTCTCTCTTTTGTGTAGTCTCTCTATCTTTCTTCTCTCGAACGCGGTAAACCCGCCTTTCTCTTAGAGGAATAGAATAAACTATAATTTATAGCCAGAATGAGAAAAGAAATTGCACTTTGCTTAAAAAAGGCGGATAAACGTAATTATTTTTTCGATTAAGAAATTGGCCATTTTTAACGAAAGATATAGTAGCTACGTAAACTTTCTTTATTAAAATTTTCGTCACCGTATAACGCCGTTGGACTACTTAATAATTATTAATTTATCCCTTGGCCAAAATAACCAGCTCGACAATGTCGGCGAACGGACGTTCAAGCAATATGAATGAGAAAAAGATTAAAATTAAATCGAATGTTCGTTCAATCTCACTGCTGCATCGTAAACAAGAAAATGGTATTCAGTGCAGAGCTGGCGTAAAATAAATCTAGATTTATAAATTATTATGTAAATCTCCTTCGAGATGATTCAAATTCTATTTGATAATTTTAATATGTTACTATTATTATACTTACTGACGATTATATATATTTTATGAGTACTTACCTATTTGATAGGCATTGGCATTGAATAGTTTATACGTGAAATGTTGAATATTAATGAAAAAGTTTATTGTGAAACGCTGTTCGGACTAAGTTGCTGGCGCAGATTGTACATACATGAAGATGCATACTATACATATTACGTACGTATATGTTGGCTAGGATGTATTATAGTTTGACAGCTATTATTCTCGTATTGATGACGAATAACCACACCTTTTTCATGATTTAGACAGTATCGCAGTATTCTGCTACTACGCCGCTTTATACTTTATATTACATCGTGTTTTGTTTGAGTGCACAATAATAATATGATTAATATTATGTAATGAGACACGCGATATTCTCGTCTTTAATAATATGTATACGGTGTATGCCTGCAGGCTTGGTAACCGTCGTCTGGGCGTATATAAAGTATATGACTAGTATTTTCCTGGCGTGATCTTTCGTTTGAAACGAAAATGCATTTTGAACTTCATGACCTCTAGGCTGTGAGACGCGAGCTAAGCAGCGATAAATTAGCTCGAAACCTCAATCATATGTGTCAAATCAAGTAACCCCCTACATTTAAAATACCTATAAATTTATCTACACGTCTTTACTGAAAGCTCCATTCAAAATTGACTTCGCGCGGAAAATGATTGTTTCTTCACTTCAGAATTTCAAACGCGAGATGAGCTCTTGTCGATCGTTTTAATGGAATGGAAAGATTACGGCATAGTACTAAAAAAAAAAGGTTACAAAATATACACGAGATACAAATAATATATTTGTAGATATGGACTTTAGTCATCTGGATAGAAAATAGAGTCAATACTGTGAAATACCTATAACACGTAGATACTTAGACCTATGATACTTGTAATTGAATTATAAAAGATGAACTATAATAAAAAAAATTATATTACGATCGAAATGATTAAATGAATAAATGATATACCTGTATCTACCGTAGTGTTCTTCACAATGCGAAGAACAATTATTTAAATTATATATGTTTTTGAATAGAGCGCAGTGTAACATTCAATGGTGAACAATTTTAGTCTGATTTTTAACCCGGGACTACGCACGTGGGGTGTCAGACACCACAAATTAATATTTTTGAAAGGAAGAAAAAATCGCGCGACTATTCCCGGGTTGACTCGTCAATTACATTGTGTTATCGCAAGTTTTTATCTTTTAATAGGGTACAAATATTCTACAATTTTCTTTCTCGCGCTGCAAAAACTTGCTGTGAGCAGGAAACAAACTTGATTCTCATGATCAGCAGAAACAGTTTCAATTGGTAGACTGGAGAATGCTATTGGCTGTACAAAAGTAAATGGCAATGTAGCAGCCAATAGCGTGTCGTCTTTGGACACTCGCTAGCTCTGGTGAAAATTGATTCAGATCCGTTGAAAGCAGAACCGAGTATATCGGATTCTCTATACTGCTCTGTACTCTGTTATGACGTAACAATACTCTTTAACCTACGTTTAGTCGACAAGTTGAAAAAGGTTTTTTTTTGTGAGTTCTGTAGTTAGTAAAATAATAAATAGAACTTTATGAAATAGTTGTAATATTTTAACATCTAAGAGATGGATTATAGGAGATACATTATGAGACAATATTAATTAATATTGTTTGACATCTTATTACCTTCAATGGGAAAGCTAATATAATTATTGACTACAATATCTTTATTGCAGAACTGAGAAGAGTTCAATATTATACACCAAAAATGGAATCATCAACGGGTGGTACTAAACCTATGTCCATAGCAGGACGTATGGTTTCTGAAAGAGAACGTGTTCTGGGTATGACTCCTGAAGAACGAGCATGGCGTGCTCAATACCTTAAGGATCAAATCCTGTCACCGGATGAACCTGTCATCCCTAAAAATTATTATAAGGAAAGATACAACGTTATCAGAAGGTTTTACAGAACTCCAATGGATAATGTTCAGAAACTCATGGTTCCCATGCTTGTAAGAACTTGATATTGATATTGTAATATTGTTATTTTATAAAAATAGCAAAATAGTCACATGAAACACTTCTTTGGCAAATTAACGTATGATTTTATTTTTAGGGAGCTAAAGGTGCTGAATTTACTCGAAAAATAATTGGTGCATCAGCCTTCATGATTGCAGGCGTTTATTACATGTTTTATTACTTCAAATATAATAGCAATGTAAGTTTAAGATTTAAATATGATAATTCAATAATCTGCTTCAGTATATTTGTTTGCAATATTGTACTACATACTGTTATATTATACTATTGATTCTTTACATTTAATTTTTGTTTATTAGGATTGGACAACTAAATCTGGCTTTAGAGTTCTAAAGTCGCGTCCAGCAATTTATCCAGGCGATCCAAACTTTCCAAACTACGATGAACGTCCTAATCCTAGTGATTATTACAAACGTGGTTTTGAAAAATCACCCTTATAGATTATGAACTCGTTAATTACTGTAAAGTGTTAGTAAAAAATTGTAATAAATTATGTCAATAAATAACAACAGCATTGCAACTCCAAAACTTTACAGTATTACTTTTGTTTTCTCCCAGTGTGCACGGTATAGTTGAGTTACAAGTGTATGCTATGGTTGACGTAACTCCGCGGCATTATTTGTATAAGGTTATGTTATGTTACATTACTTGTGAGATCGTGCGTGAATAGGTAGATGTTAATGTTTTAAAATATTACTATTTTTCGTACAAGAATGGCAGATATTCCTTTAAGTTTAGCCGAAAAGACATTCATTCTTCATGGAGTTGATGTACGTACATTAAGCTTAGCATGTCATTCAAAAAGGATTAAGAAAATAAGATCTAATAATGACATCTGGATGTCACGTTTGTTTTTCGTTAGGCAAATTTCAGGAACGATGGTAGAATCCGCAATGAATATCGAGCAATGGAATTAGAAACAAAGTTAATGCCACAGACTAATGGTTCAGCTCGAATACGTATAGGAAATACTGATGTTTTAGTTGGAGTTAAAGTAGAAGTGGATACTCCGTTCCCTGACAATCCATTTGAGGGAAAATTGGAATTTTTCGTTGATTGGTAGATATGAATACACATGTAGAATTTGAATGAAAATTGTATACTTTTTTTTTTTGTTATATTTTAGCTCAGCCAATGCTACACCTGCTTTCGAAGGAAAAGGTGGAGATAGTTTGGCCATTGAAATTAGTAATACATTAGCATTAGCTTATCAATCCCCACATGCAATAAATTTAAAAACACTTTCCATATTACCTCATCAACAATGTTGGAAAATATACGTTGATATTTTAGTAAGTATAGCTTTATTTACATTATAACAAAGTAATCCTGCAAGCTCCTCAATGATTATATTTATTCACAGATTTTACAGTGTGGTGGAAATTTATTTGATGCTGTGTCTATAGCAGTAAAAGCTGCATTGTACAGTACTGAAATTCCAAAAGTAACAGCAGCTACTTTGGATGGTGGCAAACCTGATATTCAATTATCAGATGATCCATACGATTGCATTAAACTAGATGCTACAAATTTTCCAGTACTAGTAACACTATGTAAAGTAGGTTTCAAATTGTGCTTTAATAAGGATTTCCTTTGCAGTTTTAACATACATAATTTAAAATCAATTATAACTCATAATATCACTTAGATTGGAGAAAATTGTGTAGTTGACCCAAGTTCAGAGGAAGAAACTTGTAGTTCAGCAAGCATTGTACTATCAACATTGCCAGATGGACGCGTTACATCTGTAGTAAAAATGGGACATGGCAGTCTACAGCCAACAACATTAATAAAGACATTAGAGGTGAATACAATGTAAAATAACATTACAGATATCAAAAACTCAACGCACACTATGCATTTCAGGTAGGAAAAGTTGTTGGTATAAAGTTAAACGCAAGTGTCATGGAATCCCTCAAGAAAGAAGATGAACTGGGGACAAACAGACCAATCTTTGGATTCCTAAGATAAATCCTGTTACACTCTTTATTATTAGAAGAATAAAACAAACCCTGAACCTGATATGCATTTTAACTGATCAAGTTTTCCCACTTTGCACTCAATTATATTTTTTATATGAATTCACGCAAAAAAAAACCGTTGCAAGTATTGCTTTTAATGGTTATTTATATATAATAAGTTGATATGCGTTTCAAATAGATCATTTCTTCAGAACTATTGAATGCAGTTTCAAATTCAATACATCATAAGTTTAGAACAATTGAAAGTGGACACTACGTTATTATCGGAGCAGAAATCTATGTGCGCATAGATCGACCGTATATGTATATCATCGTCTGTAACAGTATTAGGTGTATTAAATCACTTGCAAAGTTCATCGCTAGAGTGCTCGCACATCAGCTGGTTAGCTTATACCGTCTTATACCAAGCACTGCCATTATTTTAGGTCAATCGTGTTTGGAGAGAATTTTAATTTGTATCCATAAATTGTGAAATCTTTCATATTTGACGGCAGTGATAGTGCGTGCTGGAAAAGAAGAAAATGGAAGCAGAGCCCTTGGAGCTCGAGGACGGGGAAGTTGTGGACGACGAGGTCAGATACTCACTAATTCACGTTTGACAGAAGGCTAACCTACCTGCATTAAACCGTGCAATATCAAATTTTTTAACATATATTGAAATAGTTTGTTAGTTTGAATATATTCAAATATGCATTTATGAGGTATAACTTATTTTTTATGAATATATCATGGCAGTTTATTATAAAATATTTTTAAACATTAACAAAGTCCTTGTTGCAACAAGTTATATTAAAGATAGTTTTTTTTAGTAAGTTCTTAAAGTTTTATTTTATTTAGCTTCTTTTTTAATTTCACAGAGCAAACCCCCATGATGAATTTGCTATGATGAAAAATGTGTTGTCCATTTTGTTGGTATATATTATTAATTATAGCTTTTATGTATATCTTAATGCAGACTATCGATGACTTCAATACATACAACGTTTTACAAAGGCCTCATAATGCTCCACCGGTGGAGGAAACTTCAAAGATGGGCTACAGCGATGAATCGGATGAAAGCACAGAATCAGAAAGCGATTCTGATTCGGATTCAGCACACACAAGAGCAAAGAGGCCAAAAATCAAAATAAAGCGATGCAAAACTAAATCACAATATTGGAGGTCACGGAATGACAAATATAAAGTATGGTGTACACAAGTGCAAGAAGAAGCATTAACAGAAAACTTAGTGTCCTGCGGAGTTACCAAAAGAGTTTGTCAAGGACGCAGTGTTGAAAATTATGACTTTACTCTACGAGATACGTTGAATGGCACGGAAGCTTCGACCAATAATAGTTCCGATGATGAAAGGGAAGTGGAGCAACGGCTAACAAACAAAAGAACAAATTCTGACAGGCGAAACATCAAATTGAGATTAGGTAAGAGAAGAAATTCAATGGAAGTGGATGGACAAAAGGGTTCTGTCAGAATGATATCTGATTTGAGTATAACAGCAGAATCAACAGATTCAGACGTTGCAATAGACATAACAGCAAAACTCAATGAGAATAAGGATCTTCTTATAAGTAAGTATTCCTTTAATAAAAATATCCTGTTCCAGTTATATAAAACTAAAACAAATCCTAAATAGATTAATACCTTCTTGTTACAGGAAGGGTAGTTGATATAATAGGAAAAGAAAAAGCCATAGACTTTTTTCAAAAAACAAAGAAAATTGAAGAGGATGGTGGTATGCTGATCATGAACGGTTCACGTAGGAGAACAGCCGGAGGAATCTACTTATGGTTAGTAAAGAATGACGAGCATATCCCTCAGGAAAAGATACGGGAAATATTTTACATGGACAAAAAGGAGCATGAGGAACTGCGAAAGAAAGCAGATGCACGTGCAAGACGACAGAAAACACAAGATCTAATGAGAAGCCTAGAAAGTAAGTATATCTGCATATTATCTCCATAATTAGATCACATAAACTAGTGTCGAAAATTTCCATCGGTAAAATTTAACTATTCCCAATTTATTACAGATGGCTCCGAGAAAGACCTACCGGCATTATTAACGCGTGCAGAACTTTCAACACGACAGATTGCAGAAGAAGCGCGTTTGAGACGTGGCGAGGGTATGGACAGAACGCCCTTAGATTCTGATCGTACAGTATCCAATCCTCCGCCAAGTCCTGTAACAGACGACCCCGATCATTCCGAACATCTCACAACGCAAAGGCAAGTGCAAGATTACTCAAATGACTTTCTTGATATCGGCGTCGATGTTGACAGTATGGAATTGTTCTGAACGTTTTAATAAAAATTTCTCGCCGCACCGGTCTTGTCTTCGATTTGTAAAAAAAGTATAAACAAAATTTAAAAAAGAGAAACAACTAAATGAACAAGTTGCACGATTAGCATATTTTTTATGTGCTTACAGATTTGTATAATTCATATATCATTTCATCGTATTCATAGCTGGAAGACGTATTTTACTTGAAAAAATACGTCCATTTGACTAGCGTAAATTTTCATTAGGCGTATAACACGTATGTAATATATATCTAAAGTACATAGCACGAAGCTCGGTCAGTTATTTTTTTATGACAACCCACATGATCTTATGAAATAACGATTTGTAACTATGAGGAGTGTACTTGTGACTAAGTGTGTACAGGAGTGAATAACAGTCAAAGTATGAAACGCGGTCAAGTGGCAAAAAAACATATGGAAAACATACCTTTAACAAGCTCGACTACAGAAAAAAAACACTTTATGTACATAAAATTTGGATACAATATATGAAACATTGAGAATTATAAATCAAACAGTCGTTTGTAAAATATTCTACGTTTAATATTCTGTACAGAACCTCCCTCATCGAATTCCCACTCAATAGGAGACTGCAGTGCAATTGTTGCCAAAGAATTGCATCAGTGCGTCTTTGTTTATAAACCTAAAAAGCATATACTCTTAATTTTGGGAGAAAGATCATACAGTCAGTGTATATTGTGAAAATACAATTCACTCTCTACCGTTATTTGTAATTTTATAGAATAAGCCATGTCTCAATTTGAATTAATAGCACTTTCTGTATACTTGGCTTTTTTTTTACTATGATGTATTTGCTACATAATTAAACCGTCCTGATTCATTTAAGGCTGGAAAAAATTAACCCCTAGCATGCTCTGATAATTCTCTGCCTGTGGTACAGTGAAATTTTAATAGTTTTTCATCATAGAGATTTTTATACTCGAGACAGATAACTCTCTTGTGCTATTAATATCTTGAAGCCTTAATTCTATAGATCTTAAAGGATGACGAATAAGGGTAGGCATGTAGGTAAGTACGCAGAGCAAGTAAGCAAGTCTATACTTCTGAATTGAGACACGGCTAAGACTGTCTATGATTTATACTATAAACATAATATGAGATATGAACGTTATAAATGAATATCGAATTGTCTGATCAAATATAAGACGCACCCTTAAGCATTTGGATTTTTGTATAATAATCGTTTGGATACAGAATTTTCATAAATTATAAACTAACTGTAAAAAGATTCAATCAATAACTTTATCAGAGAAAAAAGTTATAAGCCTACTAGCAGTCTCCTAGCCGAAACTGTATTATAATGACCCATATTAATAGTTGACACTGGGAAAAGTTTACCTCTTAAGAACAGCAAAAGTCATTTCACAAATTTATGACTAAGGACAATTCGACATCCTATAAAGAATTTTCTCAATACGTAAGCTCCTCACTTGACATGCGATTTGGATCATAAATTTATGAAATAGACTGTAATGGATGTGCCGAAGAGTTAAGACTGGAGCGCAATAACGTTTTCACATTTGGTCAGAGATAAAACTGGTTTCTTCTTTCAATCGTTAAAATAATTTTTGTAGTTCGTAATACGACAGTTTGTTTGTTATTTCATTAAAATTAATTAGCCAGTTATTACTCTTACGGTAGAAAATTTCATATTAAGTTATACATATATTTGTTGTGAATTGTTACCTAAGGGACGTAGTACCCTTTAGTAAAGCTTCTTTTTCACAGACTTTTAAGTAACTATCAATGGGCATACGTATGATCTAGATTAAATTAGCCTTCAGTGTTGTAAACAGTGTTTTATACAATGTAACTTTACCAATTGTACCATTTCGTAACAATTTTTATCGGACTTCAGAATGCGTGCGAGAGTTTCATATTTTATTTGGGTATTAGCTGGCAGGTGTTTATAAAAACAACATCACGTGTAGGAAATCTGAGAAATTGTTACGAACAAATGCAACATCAAAGTCTTAAGTACGAATAAGTTAATAGAGTAATATTATATTGAATAAACGAACATTTTTGTAATATACAGTTATGCTATGTTTTTCTTTACCGGCTATAAAAGTGTACACAGTTTTGGTGAATTTACTTACCAAGAAACGTAAAACTAAAGGTGTGATATTCTTATGACATCTTTTGCAGCAGCGAAAGTAATACTTGACAGCGCTCCTTTACCTAAAGTATTGGTTAAATGTATTACATATGTTGGATTATCGAGCTGCACTGAAATTAATACCTGCTGAACAGTTCTGTCTCCCAAAGTTTCACTGACATTGAGAAACGTATTCTCAGAATACTCTTTTTTGACACTTTGTAAAAGAATCATATCTTCTTGTCTTGTCCAGGGCCTCGCATTGACAATATTTTCCTCCTGCACTAATGATGCATCGCCTTCTGAATCGCTAGAGACGTCCATTTTTTCGAGACTTATATTAGTCTCAGTCTCTTCGTGATCAATAATCGTCTCTTGTGCCTCAGAATCTGTAACTGTTCATCATGAACATTAAAATCTAATTATATAGGCAGTGTAGTATTATATCATTTTTTTGGCAGCATAATGACTTACCTCCTGAATTATATTCTGATGTACTGTTTGTGCGACGTTTGCACTTTGAACTTGAGTCTGAATAATCATTGTAGTCTGATAATTGCTTTCCAGCATCTTTATTTTCAATGTTTAACCAATTATTCATCTCAGATTTTGCCTCACGTTTCTCAGCTCTTTCTTCGCGCTTTGTTTTTGTGGGTGAGGTTGGCCGTTTCTTAGCAGTTGAAGAACAGTCCTTGAATTGCGATCTCATTTCTATATTTTTCGGAAACTTCTTTTGGTCGACTGATTTAGGTGGTGACTTCCCACCTCTTCTCGATTTAGCTATTATTTTATCACAGTCCTCGCTATCTTTAGTTGGCGAACCCTTAGAGGATAATTGCTTCTGATTTGATTCCTCTTGATCATTCTTTGAAGATTTTCTTCTTCTTCTTGTCGGTGGGACAGGAACGAGTCTTTCGTTTCCTTTTAAAGATATCCGTGCTATATTTTCAAGCTTCTCCTCATCGGTGCCAGGAAATGTAATTTTTGCTGGTCTCAGTCCTTCTGACGTTTGGAGATATATTCTTCCATTGAGAAACTAAACCAAATTAAAAACAATTATTACAAAATTATTTGTTTATATGTAGAAATAAAATCTTACCCTTGTACCGCAAGACGCGCAATGTTCACTTCTAGCCTTAAGATTGGGGTCGTCCAAGTTATGACATTCACATTTACAATTTTCACCCCCGTACCGTTCTTCCTGAGATATTGATACAGGTATTTCTATGTTTTCATATAACTCAGGAGCGTCTTCAGAATATACTTTGGTTTTGTCATGGGGACCCAGTGGACATGTTAAATTCTCAAACATGTCTGGTGCAAATAAACTATCGAAAAATTAAAGTTTACACAAATTTGGTATCGATTTAATACAAGTGTTATTAATCCACACCTGTATTTAATTACCTCTCTGGTGGTTTTCCGCTCGGTAGTACTTGCAGAAACATATCCATAACAAGTGAATGACCCTTAAGCACAGGGCCCATAATTGCATGGGCTTTTTCTAGGGTTACATAGGGATCCGAAGCTAATTGTGTAATAGCTTGCATGACCTTTGAAAGTCTTGATGGTTGTTTTGCAAAATATGTTTGTGCGACATTTATAAATTCCCTCATTTTCTGTAGCATCGTATGCTCAACGGACTTTCCAATCATGGCAGCTTGATGAGGTTTCAGAAAAAGTAAAAAATCCGTACACATTTCAGGGTAATCTTGAAGCTTCTCGCAAACATCTTTGTAAAGGTTAATAGCTAGCATGTCCTTTGTATTCATGGTTCCTTCTGCAGTTGCTTTACCGCCATGTAACGATAGCACAGTAGTTCTCTTGTCATCATTCGAGGAGTTACTGCACTGAGAACTTTTAGATCCTACTTGAGACATTTCATCGGTCTCCAATTGGGAAAGACTTTCAATTTTTTCATTATATTCTAAATAGGATTTAATAACTGCCTTGAAAGTTTCTAGATTACTGGCTTCCAGTGTCATATGTAATTTTTGAAGATAGGATGCTGCAAATTCTATCAAATGAAATATTACATAAGAAAAACAACTATTTATTCTTGATAATTATATCTGAAGCACAATAGTACATCAACCTACTTGTCGCTCTTTCTTCATGACTCAAATCATTATCCGCTTCGCATAATCTTTTTATATTTTCCAATTCTCGAGCTTGTTTAGCCCTTTTCCTACTAGTTGTATCTTTCTTTATTGTCGTACTTGCTAACATCAACTCTGCAATCTCATCTTCGTTATCCTATTATGCAAAGTACCGATTATTCTTTAATCCGACGAATCGTTCGTACATTTAAAAAAAAAAATTAAACAAGAACTTACTCCTTTTGCCGATGTAGATGGCTGCTCCAGGTTCTTCTGTGAGTCACCTTTTCCTTTAGCTTTTATTCCACCACAGTTCACAGACATATTCTTTGATCCTAAGACCTGAGCCATCAACTTCATATTTTGCGCACTGCGAATCTTCGCCAGGCGAGGAGTAGTCTTTCTTAATCCTGGTGATCTACTGTTATCACTAGTTTCTTCAAGCTTCTTAGAACTGCAAAGTGAGCTGTTATCCGACGAAGCATCAACATTCTTTATACTATGCAGCTCGTTAGGCATCATCATTTTTCCTGCACTCCTTGACAAATTCAGTTTTTGTAAACTGTAAGTACAAGACGCAGACTCTGAACTTGTTACATGTTGATCTATGTTTAAATTCAACGCTGGATCCTCAACGTTTGTGTTTGATCGATCATTTTCAACAGATCTGGATGCGCTAACTGTACTCTTTTTGGTTTGAGATTTAGGTTTAGGAGCGGTGCTAAGAGGTGGCATATTTGGTAACATGTTTACGACGACATTACGCAAATTTTGATCAACTGAAATGTGATTATCGATCGGTTCAATCATATTATTCTTCTCCTTTGAAATAACCCCAAAATAAGTATCCAGTAATTGTTTACGTCTGGACGGTGTATAAAGTTCTGGTTGTTCTACCTAATATAAAAATTAATACAATATAATGAAATATTTGTGATGCATTTACTCATGTATAATAACTTACTCCATTAAGATAGTTTTGCCATGGCGTTGGTAATAGATTGATCGATTGCTCTTTAGGTGCTTTCAAAGTGTAATCTATCATAATGTAATGTATCGTTCTAGGAGCAGCCCCTGATAAAAAATATTGCTAGAAAAAAAAAATTAACAAGTGATCTTTCATAAAAATCTCAATGCATTAACTAAAAAACATACCTTAATAGGATTCGATTGGGAACTTTGACGTTTTTTCTTAATATAATTATTTAGGGAGTCTAGCTGTCTTCCTGGTAACAGATACTGGATAATGAGCCATATTGAATCAATAAGATCAAATTTTTTGTTTTTAAATTTGCTGGTTTTAGAGGATACCAGCGGCATGAACTGTTCTAAACCCAATGCAATTAAGCTAAAAAATAAAGCATCAAGCAATCATAAATAAATTAGTATAGTTGTTCAATTAAAATTCAAAATTAAATATTATTTAATCGTGTACTCACCTTTCTTCTGGCTTTAAATATAATGATTTTAAACGTATCTTATGCTCCTTTCTAAAAGGGATATGAGGTAACAACTGCGGATGCGTTAGTGCTTTAGATTCAACAAATAATTTTTTCAATTCTGGATGAAACTTTGAAACATATTTGTGGCTATTTTCCAAACTTATTTGTGATAATGCAGACTCTTCTATCACCATAGCTGTGTACTCCTCTTTGAATTTCGGATCTATGAATTTTGCTTCCCAATCTGAAACCAGCTTTAGAGCTTCCGATAAGTTTCTCACGTTAAACGCAGAGTTGGGCCCGTTACATAAATATCTATTCAATAATGAAAAGTTGTTATTATAGTATTCTATTGCGCAGTAATTTTTAGTATTTCAGTAGATGAGTTTACCTAATACTGTTTAAGTTATCTTTACATGTTTTTGCATGAGCATCTAGATCAGGATGCATATATGTCATAACAAAATGCTGTGCCATAAATTGAACATGTTGTTGAAATTGTACAGCTAGTAAATGACGCTGTTCGGTATTCACTAACTTCGGTAATTCCGACTCTGGTACAGTAGGCAGAAGTTCTGTCATTGACACATCCTGTAATCGTGTGAAATTATTACTTGTGATGAATCAGTCGAATGTAACTAGAAATGCTATAGGACAAGTTTCTGTTTCTTACTGATGAAATATTTCCCACTGAAGTACTAGAAGAATCATTCAACTTCTTCTTTTTTGGTACATCCTGTTCCTTTTTTGAGAACATATCCGCAAATTCAAATAGTTCAGCCACTAAATTGTTCAATTCTTTTCGGGTAACTTTCACAGCTTTGTCGATTCGAAGCTCCTCTTTATCCACTGTAAATATAATCGAAAATAATGTAAAATACATTGCTATCGGAAATTGCCCATAATTTTTTATTTTTTTTTGCTCACGTAAATCAGATTCTTCATCATCCAAAATATTATACTCAGGGTCTGCCTCTGGATCGTCTTCAACTGTAGGTTCTTGTGTAAGTGGTTGAGTGAATTCTTTGAGGAAATTATCCCAATCCTCATCGATCTCACAGTCCCAATCATACATATCTGTTGTAATGTCGGGTGGAACAAATGCTTGTTCAATTTGTTCTAATGGAGTTTCACTTAAGCAGAGCTTGGATCGAGTTCTCTGGCCAATACTTTCTTCTTCTGTAGGAACATGCGGAACTCTGAAAACGAAAAACGTATTTAAACAAAAATTTACTTGGACAGAGATTCATTAATTAAAGAATTTTCATATTATATATTGTTTAAATAATGCAGAAAACGAATGATAAAATATTACAGGATTTTTATGTAAAAAATCATTGTCGAAATGATTGAACCACCTTAATCATTATTGTTTACTATACTTACCCAGGGATCTTAAAAATTCCATCAGAATCGTATTGGATGTCAAGTGTTTTCAGTTCTTCTGGTGTAGGAGATAAATGTATACAAGCAGCTGGTGTAGCTGGTTGAGAATCCAAATCACTACCAATCGAATTTTCAGTTTCTCTTTCATCGTCACTTTGCTGATCCTGATCAGGTTTATATTCCTCATCTGATGAATCTTCGGATAATTCTTTTTCAATTAAAACTTGGACCTCTGATATATTTGTCTTCTTAGCTGGTGTAATAGGCCAGGGTATATTTGGCTGTGACATTGCCAATTCTCTGTTGAAACACAATAATCCTTAGAATTTAACATCTTTACAGAAGAATGTTGGAATTAATATTACTTAAGGTACGTACTTGGCTTTAGCTCGCGTGAGTTTCGGCACAAACATAATATCATCATCTGTATTTTGCAACTTTTTTTTAACCATAGCCATTACGTGTTCATTAGTGATAACATGTTTCAAAATATTCTTCACGTTTGTAGCAGTCAAATTAGTCTTTGCAGCTTTTGCATCTAACTGCCTTTCAATTTCTTCTTCCATTTCATTGATAACGGAAGGCTCATCAATTGTATCTCTCTTGAGTTTGTTTGGTAACTCATAATTATCAACTTCAGATACATCTATTTGTAACTCTGCTGTCTCAGAGTCAGAAGATACATCATTATGAATAACATCTAAGTCAAAGTTAAATGAAAATGAAACGTTGCATTCATCCGAAGACTCTTGGTCACTGCGTTTATTCTGCCTATGTTTTCCATTCGTATTATCTTTATTTGACAAATCCATGTTTTCACAAATGTCAATTATTTTGTCTGATTTCAATTCATTATTTACAAGATGAATTATAATCAATAGAGTATTGTCTGAATTTGTCTTGATTAGACAATATTTTTCAATATTATCAGTCTATTCAAACCAATACAAAACTGAGTCATAGGTAATAAATTGATTTCAATTACTACCAGCTTACAGACAGTATTATTTTAGATACTTTTTTAGTGTAAAACCTGTAAAAAACCAAAGGAAGAATATATTGAAATATAGGACTCTTTTAATCAGTGATTAAGAAAGGTTATACGAGTATTTATTTCTTTTCTCAATTAATTAAAAGATAATATATACAACCTGAATAGTTCTACGAAGTTTACAAATCATTAATACGCCGAATAATCGTCAAAAATAAAAACATGCAAAGTAAAACTCTATACCAATCATTTGATTCATATTACAAAATATCATTGTCACAACTACATTAATCTTATTACAATTGAAATATTACTCCTTACTCAAAAGTTATAATTCCATCCACAGTTTTGTTATTCTTTTTGGAATGTTAATTTACGAAGTTTTGACGTTTGTGTCACAGAACAGCCATCATGCATTTAGGCGCGAAGACAGCAACTGGTGGGAATGTTATGAATTTATAAAAAAAAACGTAAGTAAAATGAAAAAAAGTTTATACAATTACGTCAAAATTTATATTAATAAAATCTTCTACGTAAAAGAGAACTATTTTTATCTCAAAAAGTTTTTAGAGTAACCTATATAAGTTATCCTTGAATTGTTTCTGTGGAATGGTCATTGTCATTATTACCTAAGATAGAGTTAAATAGTTTCTAAGGACACTGCAATATTTTTCACTAATAAATCGCCGCAGTGAATATTACAACACAATTGTTTTTCATTGGCTAGAAATATGTGTAAATCAAAGCTATAACGAAATAATTTCGTAGTCTGTAAAAGAAACACAAATCAAACATCACTTGACTTATTTCATCTGTGACCAATTACAAGACTCAAATCGAAGGAATTATACACAATATAATAAGCTAGCACGTCCTAGTACAAGAGAATAAATATTTAACATACAATACCGATAACTGTAAGCCGAGGACAACCTGATTCATTGAGTTTGTTATAATAGCATCAACAATATTTGCAGCACGTATGTATTCGCCATACATATATGTCTCTGTAACAACATATTTTTAATGATCCAAAGTCATTAATAGATTCAGTAAGAGCGGCTATTGTCCACACGCCCATCTAATATTAAACATCTATCCCTGCAAGGACATCAGACGAAATAGACTTTCAAAGAAAATATCAGTTCCAGCGATACAGTTATCGGAAAGTTTACCTTGTTTCCAAATACCTGGAGGCTAATTAACGGTAGCAGGGAAGTGAGGGTCACATATATATAAGGGGTTGTAAATCTTAAGACCAGACAGTCTCGCATGAACTGTTGACCCAAGAGGCAAGACCACTGAATTATCTTGATTTATTTTAAATAACGTGACTATAAAGTTCGTCCACGTAATCATTCGCTTAAAGTACTTCAACCAGTAGGGCACAGTTCAATCTGGTGTTTGCCTACGCTTTATTACAATGAGAACTCAACTGTTATTGGTTGCTGTGGTCGTAGGAGTTTTTGCTCTGTGCCAGGCACAGGATATTTCTCTTTTACTGAACGACAGAAATTATGTCGAGAAACAGATTCATTGTGTAGTCGGAAAAGCACCGTGTGATAGAATAGGACAGCAGATCAAAGGTAATTTATACATTGTCATGTAAATACTTAAAAATGTGCCATTTGTTACTAACGGCTGAAGTTTTAATTTGCTCCAGTGTCGTTATTCTGATTAATGGCGGTTTAATGACAATTTTAAATTTACAGTTTTACTACCGGAAGTACTGAATAATCAGTGCTCACGATGCACTCCCCAACAGGCTCAGAATGCTCGCAAACTGGTCGATTTTATGAAACAACGTTATCCAAACGAATGGCGCATCATTCTTAAACGTTATTCTGGGCGTCAGGGTTGAAACTTGCATTTAGATATAAATATTAAGGATTGAAAAGTTATATTTATAATAGAAATAAATCATACTGTTATTCATTTTAATTTTCGTGTCTCGTTACGTACACTCTACGCAGCGATATAATTGTGAAAGAAATCAATTACAGACTTTCGTTCATATGATTATAGTGGAATGATGTTGTATAGACGAATCGATCTGGACCAACATACGTGAAGACATTAGGATTGAGTAAAATGGGCAAAATAAAAAATTTGTTTAACGTTTCAATCATTTAATACTTCGTTGCACAATTATAATAGTAAATTCAATAAGTTGATACCAGGTACGTGTAAATAAAAATGTTTGTGATGGACTTTTCCATAATTTGAATTTTGAACTTCCATGACTTTATCTCTTCGTTCTTCTTCTCTTCACTTTACTTTCTCCTTTCACGCACGTTCGTATTTCGTCACATCCCATTAAGGACGCGTGTTTTTACCAGAATAACGAGAAAGTAAAAACACGAACGCTTACCGGTTTATCGAACCGATTTATCTATACCTTCATTTTCAAAGATAGAGCGCTCGTTGATTTCTTGCTGTAAGTCGATTCGTGCTTATCCATTCTATAAAGATTTTTAGCTGTCCATTAACTTTTTCGTCCGAAAAAGTCTCGGCAGTATTTCTAGTTCTTTCCGAGTAACATTAAAAAGAGTGCTCTCAATGCTGAAGATACTTTAGAAGAAGCGTCCCTGGTAAGTGTCTGGCGCCATACTTGAATATGCATTGGTCAATGCACAGCAGTTTCAAGAATCACTGAAAACACTAAAGAATGAAATAAGAGTGAATAAATTTGCCACAGTATTTTACAAAATTTAACCGTTAGTTAATATATTTTTCTAATACTTTAGAATGATCAAATTGAAGATCCAGATATAGCATCAAGTTTCTTCTTATGCAATCACAGAATAAAGTAGGTCAAAACCTCGATGCGTCCGGCATACGAATAACACTGCCAAACAGTTCTAATGGTTCTTCATAAAGGTAATGCACCAAGTAATAAATTACGAATGTTAAAATACCGATGCATTCTGAACGAAACTCCATTGATTTTCTGCAAAATAAATTATACCATAGTATGCATCTATTGCCATTGGCAAACTTTATTAGCATTTTTGCCACTTGATATGCACCAAAGGTTTACATGCGTTACAAGAACGGAAAGGGAATAAGACAAACAAGGAAAATTCACGAATTCTTTAACAATGATTTGGCTACTGCTTTTAAAAGTGTCACAGATAAATTGAACGCACATATGAAGTTTACACCTGAATTATACTGGTACAAAAACCAAAACTTGATTGACATAGTACGAATCAAAGGCAGCAATACGCAAATAGTATAATAGATGGAAATCTAGTTCACGCTCATCAAGTCTTCGGTTCAAAGTCACGTTAAATCTTCATAAAGTCCAAGCCAAATGAACGTAGGCTCCGGATGAGTATACAAAGCGGGTATTCCTTCGTTTAATCGTGTTTAAGTAACCACAAGGGAAGGGGGTTCAATGCATTCTTATAACAGCCTGCACGTCCATGTGTATTTAGCGTCTGATGTGCGTGAGCCATTATAGAAAGAGACCCCTCCAGTGCATACTCACCTATATAAAAGGTAGCGTTGCACGACGGCCACTTGGTCCCTCAACCTTTGTCGTGAACACTTGCTTCATAGTCCTTCATGAGTCTTTTCTTTTGAGAAAGCCTTTCTTCTCTGATATCGTGCAGTCATTGATTAAAAAATAAAGAAAGTCATTCTATGCTGTGTGAAACTACACAATTTTTGTGGTAACTAAACAGGGGAGGATCCCAGGAAGAAATTTCTAAATCGTTGAAACACTGGTGAGCTTCTTTGAACGGATAAGAAGAGAATATAAAATGAAGGCGTGTCTCATCCTCTTCGTTTTGGTGGCTGCAGCTTTTGCTGCTGAGAAATATCCAAGCAAATACGACGACATAGACGTCGAGAGGATCTTGTCTAACAGCCGGGTCCTTACTAATTATATTCATTGTATGCTGGATGAGGGATCATGCACCGCCGAAGGACGAGAATTAAAAAGTATGTATTTTTCTGTTTTATATGAGTTTATTCTTCTTTTGTTTCAATTGGTTGTTTCGTATATTGTATAGTGTTTTATATGTTCATTCATCTTTCGAGTGCTGCCTTCTTATCCTATTACGCCTGTGTGCATCTGCAGTTGCAACAGGGTTCAACATACTCTCACTGATTGCATAAGGCCCACTTTGAACTTTCTCGCTTGAGTTGTACTGGGTTAAGTTGTGCAGTCTCTAGACGGCCACGCAGCATTTCGTTCCTTGTTAAATAAATATAAACGTATACGATTATATAGTAGAATAATTGTTATATTATCAATCTTTGATATCGAAGCTCACGATGATGTATGTTTCATTAATCGATGATGACTCTCGTGAAAAGGCCAGCACAAAGACAATTCAAATAAGTCAATGCAGGACCTATAAGGATATCCAATGTAATTAAATTGTGTAAGGCAATCAGACAGGCTATTGTCTATGGATCGTGTTAAAACTCTTAATATGCATTTGTTATTATTCATTATATATATATATATATATATATATCTGGAGAATCTATTGTTTTTGCAAAATCAAAAATAATTACTTCGTCAAGGATTTAACTAGATTTGCTTACAATCAGTCGAGATAAGGCATTTGTTTGGTTTTGATTTTAGAAACTCTACCAGATGCTTTAGCGACTGGGTGCACCAAGTGCAATGAAAAACAAAGAGCCACTGCTGAGAAAGTCATAAATCACCTTCGCACAAAAAGACCGAGAGATTGGGATCGTCTCATCACCAAGTATGATCCTCAAGGACAATACAAGAAACGCTTTGACGCGATGCAAGCTGCCAAGAAGGTCTAAACCAAGGAGTGGGCGCAATTGACCGTACGATGATGGAAATTAAATGTTTTCTTTGAAACAGATGATACTGTGTTCTAATACTTTGCATTTTGTAAATTATATTCGTAATAAACGTAACTTGTAAAAAATGCTTACCTGTTATTTTGCAAAAAAAAGAAAGAAGATAATTGCGATTAGGATGGGCATGTAAGAAATCACAACTGGCATTGTCGTGTATTATTGAAATGTTCATTTGCTTGAAGGTACCTTTCTTTCTTAATACAAAAACCTTAATTAGTTTGCTGTAATGATGCGCGCTTCACAGGAAATAAACAATCGTGTAATATGTGCGATAGTCACATCACACATCTGTAGATATGAATTAATGAAATTCTCATGAATACTTGATAACGCTTCATGCTAATGAAACGTAAACACATATAGAAAGCTACCTTAGTAGTTTTGGTATTGCTTCTTAATCCACGCGTCTCTTTTTGACTAATGATCCAAGCTGAAATAATCGATAGAAGATATTGTGTGTAAACTATGAGAGTGTAGTAATAGCTTGAACAAGGTGTATACATACAAGATCAGAAATTGCTGGAAGATTACTCGTTTGATCTGGAACAGCTGTTTCCTGTTCACGAGTTTCCTTTGGTTGACTTGCTTTCTTCATGTTTCTATGTTGGGGGAATGTTGGCATCAGTTTCGGATCGCATGCTATAACGAAAAATGCGTTAGTCAATTTTAAAGATACATCTCAGGAAAAAAGAAAAACATGTTTAGATTCTAACGTAGGGGTGCTTCCTTGAAGTAGCTACTTTGAAGACATTCTTCGGCTGTTGCCCGTTTTTTCGGATCGTACATGAAGAGAAAGTTTAACAATCTTAAACCAGCAGCACTTAGCCATGGAAATCTTTGTTTCAAGTTGTTGTAAGGCTGTTGCTTCAATGTAAAGTTTTGTAGCGCAGGTAACGAATTGAATTCTGGCCAAATAGCTTCGCTAGGCGTTCCTAACAAGTCTACAATTAACTCGAGCTGAGCAATTTCAGATCTTCCTGGTAAAAGTGGTCTGTGTCCTAATAATTCTCCTGAAATTTGAAATGAAAAGATCTTTTACAGAAAACGTTGAACTAGATTATTTAAATTTATGGGTATCATCTTATTTACTTACCTAAAATACAACCAGCCGCCCACATATCAACTGATGTCGTTTGCGTTTTAGCTTGTAATAATAATTCAGGAGCTCTGTACCACAGAGTTACAACTCTTGGAGTCATTGGTTTTAATGGCAACCCGAACCATCTTGCCAAACCGAAGTCTGCGATTTTTACGCAACCCTTATCTGTCATTAAGAGATTTGATACTTTCAAATCTCTGTGTACAATGAAGTTATGATGTAAATAATGTAAACCCTTAAGGACTTGTAGAACGATGCATTTCACTTGACTCTCAGAGAAGGGTGATTGCATATTATCCAATAAGCTGGCTAAGTCTTGCTCACAGTATTCCATTGCAAGAAATATACTTTCCAAACTTCGTCCTACAACTACTTCTTTCAAGTGTACTATATTTTCATGACGACATGATAGAAGTACGCTAATTTCTCTAAGACCGCTTACTGGCAAACCATCCTTTTCATGCTCCATGCGAACTTTTTTTAAAGCCACAACTTTGTCAGTTTTAGTGTCTCTTGCTCGGTACACAATTCCATAGGTGCCTTCTCCAATGCGATTAAGTTTTTCAAATTCCGATACAAATCTGCATTTACCAAGCTGTAGAGAAAATGTCAAGATTATTTGATAAATACTAGAAGTATTTAATAATACAAAATAAAATGTAGCTTTGGATTACAATATCTTGTTCAGGTATTTCCATAGGTTTGCCAGTTAAGAATGATGTTAAGACTCCTTTTCTTGTAATTGGAGCAGAGGGGTCTGGTCCAGCATCGGATGATGCTTTTTTATCAGTGTCAATGTTTTCTCCCGACTTCTTTCCCATATTTTCCTCTGAAATAGTATGGACAATAGTAAAGCCTGTATCACCCACTACTTATTACAAATTAAAGTTAAGTAATAAAATAATCCTTTAAATACATGGGATAATTAATAAAATTCAAGACATTAAAGGACAGTATATTTTGCTTTAGTGTTCAAAAACCTAACGATCATAAATTTATATAATTTTATATAAAATCGGTTTAGATTATAACATAACCTAATTTGCCGACAAATTCCAATAAATATCTTAGAAATACCTTTCGTCATATTGACTATGAATTTTTAATGTGGAATATTTTCTGAGGGAAAATTAGGGTTCTCTTGCAATATAGCATTCACTTTTCATACACAATCTATCGATGCATTCAAATACACACGAATAAGTTTGTTTAATAATGGTGGGGAACAAGGAAGATAATGAAAATTACTAGAATTAAAATTCGCTTCAGAATCTATTGGTAAACCTGACAAATATGCCACCGATCAGCTAATATTCGGTATTAACTAATAGCAGAGATGAATAGGGAGATTGCCAATGGGCCGATATTCTTGAAACCAATTTTATTTTGAAGTAAACGCGCC
>JARQTI010000076.1:922066-1091145 GCA_030142655.1 Trachelus tabidus
AGGTGGCGCGTTTACTCCAAAATAAAATTGGTTTCAAGAATATCGGCCCATTGGCAATCTCCCTATTCATCTCTGCTAATAGCAGATATGAATTCATCTCTGGTATTCAATGTGAATAGGCTATTGGCTACAAGATCAGTTGGTAAATTTTATAAACCAATGGCATCTTTACATTTCCCAAAATTGATTACTTTTTCCAATGCTCTACTGCAACATGTGAATTACCCCTTAAATTTCCTTCTATATCTTGAATCCCGGAATAATATACGTTTTTGGCGCGGGATCAAGAGCTGTGGCTGTCAAAGCAGTAGGTACTGTGGCAGTAATGAATTTGGAGCGCAATTATATTTTGTGTAAATAACAATAATTTTGCGGGAAAAATGACGACTATTGTTGAAGCAGCGAGTATTCAAACTAGTGAAATTAATAAAAGTGATACAATAAATGTCACCGACAGTTATAGCATCATAACAAATCCATTCAATAATGAATCAGACATGCTGTCTAAGGACAACTTAAAGGAGAATCAAATTGATAATTCCAACGATCAGGATAAGAATGAGAGTATACAGGGAATAGCAAATGTCTTGGAGAATAATAAGAATGAAAGAATATTTGAAATGACAGATAACAATTTAGAAAATTCAAAGAGTTTCAGTGAAGAAACTGTATTAACAGATTCCGTATGTGAAAATAATCATGTTAGTAAAGCTGAGGAAGATATCAGTAAAGTTATATCAATGAACAGCAAAGACGTGATTCCCGATGATGACGATGACATTATACGAAAATCAATACGAAGAAAAATGTTAAACATTGTAGACAGTGAATCGGAGGATGAGGACTTCTTATCATTGTTTCAACAGAAGGATAATACTCCAAAAGATGATTCTAAACCTGGTACAACTATTAGTACAAATCCATCAAAATATGCAAAAGGTTCCTACAGTAAAAGTCGAAGAATTCTGGACAGTGATTCTGATGCGGACGAACCATCTGCTATTGAAAATAATGTTGATGATGAGAACCACAGCATTACAAGTAATTCTGATTCAGAAAAATCAGCACAGAAGTCAAAGGTAACTGGAAATACATTCTCTAATTCTAGCTTTCACAGTCTAAGTACAATTATGGTAAAAATTGATATATTTAAAAAATTATTTGTAGCTAAGTGGAACTAAGATCAATGACTTAATTGATTCTGATTCTGATGATGATGACAATCATACTCAAAATGACTTTGCAGAAGATCACAATGACCAAAAATCTGCTGAGCAGAAACTGAAAAAGGCAACTAAAAAGAGAACGGTATTACATGTGTAAATAGTAAATAAAATACACATTTATGGGCGCGTAAAATTTTATATTATTGATATAATATTTTAATACAGCAAACCGCAAGATCATCGAAGGAAGAAGCAATGAGACAAATAAGGAGCGAAAGTCAACGGCTTGTACGGGAGTCAAATGTATCTTTACCTTATCATAGACCTAAACAAAGAACTTTGCAAGAGTTTCTAAACAGAAGAAAACTTGTTCCTACCCTCCCCAAAGCACCAACTACAGCTGCTAAAGTCAGAATGTCTTCAAATATAGTGAGGTAAACAAACTGTAGTATTCCTTAATTCATCGAAATTCCAAATATTTATTTTAATTTGTTGTTGAGCCTGTTACAGTTGGCAATTTGTATTTTGACATTATTTTATGTTAGCGTAATCTTTTATTTTTGTTTTGCACAGCCAAGTTCTGGAAGAGAAGGAAAAAGAGGCAGAACTCTTTTACAAATCTTCTGATTCAGAAGAAGAAACAAATGATGAAGAATTACCAAAAGAAACGCCTGTACATATTAATGTTACAAATGATCTCACAACAGTTTCGAACAACGCAGATAGTGCAGATATCGAGGAAACGCAGAAAATGATGAATGGCAACGTACAGAACGCTCACAATAAGAAAGAAATAATTCGACAAGGGACTCATGAACTTGGAATTCCACGAAAATTGTTCGGCCTAGACTCGGAAGAAATAAATGAGGAGGAGAACGTTGAGACAGAGGAGCATGAGGAAAATATTCAAAAGCCTGTTAAGGAACATAAACATGGGTTAAAGGAAGTCAGTGTTCCAAGACAATTATTTGGGAATGATTATCAGGATGACACTGACTCCAATACAAAGAGTAAATACATACAGGAATCAAATGCGCCTGATACATTACAAAATCCAAATAATGACGATGACAGTCAGCCGGATACAATCGATACATTAATAAAATCGCTGGAAGATGAAATCAATAAGAGTAATGTTAAAGAAAACACTGTGAAAGAGACAGATAATCTGGTTGAAGCAGATGACAATGTTCTATTAGAAATGATCAAAGATGATTTTAAAATTGTTGAACCTGACGAGCAACAACATGTCAAAGATAAGGAATCGTTACCTGCGAATAACACAATTTCCGAAACACCATTTATAAGTAACAAAGAATTGGCTAAATTAAATAAAAAAGATAATATAAGCACAAGTTCAGTAATTAATCAAGTTGATAAATCAATTCCATCTAAGATGGAGGAAACTGAATTATCAACACCTATTGGTCACGTATATGGATTACCGTTACCTGAATTTGAAGATGATATAACAATAGAGAAACCAAGTGCTATAAGGAAAAAAATATTACCAAGTGTCCCAAATGTTAGGCCTACATTAAGAGGAATCTCAGGAATGGTCATTGACTTCTCGCAGGATGTCAAGCCAAGTAAAGAAGGTGTAAATAATTTGATGAATAGATTTTTAAAACACACTGCTATTATCAACAAAGCTGAAACTGTTACAGACGTAACTGTGATACATACGGAGATCACTTCTGAGGGCGTAACCGCAACAACGCAAGTTATCCCATACAAAGTAGAGGGTGAAAAGAATGATTCAGAAATGAATAAACCTGGGGCAAAACATGTACGTTTAAGGGAAGAATTGAAACAGAAAATGTTTAATAAACGTACTAAAGAATGGGAACAGAAGGAACAGGAAATGAAGACATCGGAAGACGAACTGTATGGTGATGAGAAAAGTATTTGCGGAATGGACGACGAGGAACTAGAAGAAGAGATAGAAGAACTTAGTGGCAGTGGGGAAAGTGAACCGGAAGAAGATGATATGCCTCTTAGGGAAAGCAAACAAAAGAAAAACTGTCCTTTTGTGGATAACGAAGCGGAAGTTAGTGATGAGGAGGACATACAAGGAAGTGGGGATGATGATGATGATGAAGACGAATACTATGAGAAGGAAAGAAACGTTAATGACGAAGAGAAAGACCAAGAAGAACGCGAGGAAGATGAAGACCAGGAGGATGATGAGGATGAAGATGATACAAAGGAAGATGGTTTGCATGAAGCGAGAAAGCGAAAGAGAATTGTAAAAGCGTTTGATGAAGATTCAAATGAATCAAGACAATCTGACGATAAGACCGTTAACACTGAGAAACCTTCTTTTACTAGAACTAAAACCGACGTAGATATGTTTGACACAGATGGTAATAATGACTGGATAACTGACGAAGAGGATGAACTTCCTGCTTTTCAACCACGCAATAACACAAGTGATATAAGAAGTCAAGCGTGCCAAACACCATTGGTTACAACAAATTGCCTCAGTTTTGTCTCTCCGATAACACAATTGACAGCTTTAAATACTCATATGGAATCTGCCCAGAAACAAACTCCAACAAGTGATGTTTACTCTCTACCATTTACTGATCTGCCGTCTACAGAGAAAACACCAGTAATTAAGAGTCTAAGCGATCGCAGTTTCGATAAACGTATTGGCCCGCAGAAGAAGTTATTTGAAGAGGATACAGAGTTAGTTAAAGATGAAGAACTAATGGAAGTGTGTTCAGGAAGATTTACTGCAACAGAAAATAGTGAAAAAAATCTATCTGCTTTATTAGACTCTTCTACGCAGACAAAATCTTCAGAAGTGCAATTATTGGATATTTTCTCAGGATCTTTTTCTACGCAACAATCACAGGAGAACCAGGTGGAGAATTCTCGTGTTGACATTGAGAAAGATCCATCTGAGAGTACAAGACTGACATTGGAAAAGAATTCTCAGTTATCTGTGAAGAGTCCTATTAAGAATAAAAAGTCCGATACTCCTTGGACAGCACTGAGAGTCGTTTCTACCGATGAGGAAGAGGAGATTCTTAAAGATACTAATGATGAAATAGTTAAGAAGAAGAAGCTAACGAAGAAGAAGGTGAAGAAATTAGAATTGTCTGACGAGGAAGATAGTGACGCTGAGCGTTTAACCGAAGTGGACGAAGATGAGGAGGAGCAGGAGGAAAATAACGAGCTCGAAAACGAGGAGGAATATATTGATTACGACTCAGAAGAGAATGAAATCGTGGTCGTACCGAAGAAAGAAATAAAGAAAGTCGCAGCAACGTTTCTGGAGAATGAAGCAGAGTTAAGCGAGAGTGATTGGGATTCCGCGGATGAAGATGAAAAGGATTTGGACAAGCTTGAGTACGAAGAGGGTGACAATGAGGAGATTGATGAAAATCAAATGAAAGATCAATTGGGAAGAATTCACATGAGACAGGTACTAGATGATGATCAGAGAAACGTTAAGATGATCAAAGAATTACTTTTTGAAGATGGTGACTTGTATACCGGTGGCACTGGTCGCGAAAGAAAATTTAGATGGAAGAATATGGGTAATTTATTGTATTGGAAATTTTTGTTATTTTGTATAATCCAACTATTATCCATAATTACGATCATCAATGACATTACATAATCATTTTGTAATCAGATAACTCTGGAGAGGACGTCAATAATCCATTAGGCGATAACGCTGATGCAACATTAGAAATGACAGAGGAGGAGAACGAGTTACAATGGCGTAAACTACGACTTGAAAGAGAAAAGTTTTTAGAGGAGAAAAAGGTATTTTCATAATATATATTAATACAGTAAATTGATTTTTTATTACGTTAATAATGTAATTCATCATTGAACGAACTATTTATTTTGATATAGAAATCAGGCGAGATAAAGGATGATATTGAGGACGATATGGAAAGCAGCCAGTTTTTCAAATTAGGTATGAAGGCATTAAAAAAAAGCGAAAGCATTCAAAGCGAGAGTCAAAATAGCTCAAATGGGTTGTCTAAGCCAACAGACCCAATAATGCCACGTACTATCTTGGATTTGATAGACAGTCCTACGATTGGGGCAAAGTCTTCGATATTACGAGTAAGCCTGAAATTTGTCAAGCATTCAAGACCCTTCGATTTTTAATTTTGAACGAGAACTTATATAATTTGTATTTACAGACTGCGGTGAAGCGTGGCTCATTTCTAGCCAGAGGAGAAGAATCGTTAGCGCGTTTGGCTGTAATGGTAAATCAAAATACACAAACAACAATTTGCGGTGCCAAAAATAGTAGAAATTTTGTATTCGCGCACGTGAGTCCAGCAATCAAAAACGATGAAGAAAGTCAAGGAAGAACCGATGAAAGTATCTCAGATAATAACGTACGTCCACAATAACTATATCAAGCATTTCTTATGTTATATTGTAATATTTTAATCAAATTCATTAGTTACAGACTCGTAAAAGAAAACCCAACGCAGGAATAACACCCAGAACTGCGAAAAAAAAGAAAATCGAAGCAACGACGTCAAAGGGAAAGAAACTATTTTGATCAATAACGCGCATGTAAGAAAGTCTAATTTTTTAAATATAATAAGTATGAAAAATATAATTGTTATTGTAGATCATTTATTCAAGGATGTAAATAAAAGAGATGTTTTGCAATGATGTACGTGTGTTGTAACATTTTTATTATCCCGCTTCTAAATTCCATTGTAATTAAATCGTTCCATAATTAGGACTTCTATCACTACATTTGACTCCTTCGAAATTTATTTAAACCTGCTAATTATTACTTACACTATATCGTCTGACACACGCATTTCCAGTACTACAATCCTACCGTAAATCGGAAATTATATATTTTCCAGGATCGCTAAAGAATCTTAGAACAACGTACTGACAAGTTTAAATAATAAATTGAACACCCTTAAAAAAATCATACAACCCTAAAGAAAATTGTAGCCGAGGGTCATTCATCTGAAAATGGAAACTAGTTCCTGTTCGACTGTCTAATACGAATTAGACAATGACAAAACGTTAAGTAACCCACCTGGTGTAAAACAGAAGATCAGAAGGTACCGCTTTGTAAAGATATCGTATTACTCAGGCCATTTAGAACCAAGTACACAAAGCTCAGTAACATTAATCCAGTATATCTAAAATAATGAATCCCTAGCTGAGAATTTTTTGATAACTAAAATCTAGGATTCCCTTTTAAGATTTCATCTACAAAACGTATATATCCCCGTTGAGCGAAAGCATCCGATTACATTACGGCCCTGCGAATAACATTATATGGAAACACGGTGGGTGATACGACGGCATGAAAAAGAGGAACGATACTACGCTAGCTGTGTATGTTTAATGTAACTCTAGCCAATAATGCACATCCTGGCCTAGGGCAACCTTATGCCCCTCGTGCACTGGGTAAACACAGTAAAGGTGGGGCATAGGTACCAAGCAAGCATCGGGAACAACATAACATAACCCTACTTAAAATGCTCATCGAGGAAGCCGTTATAGTATAAGGTGAAGGACCTCAGTTAGTAAAACGATTTCGATCGAATGAAATAGTGAGGGGCTCGATAACCTTTCTAAAATGTCCACAGGAAATGACTTGACCCGAAATAACATATTCACGGTAAATACCCACGTATGTTTTTCAGCCCATAATGCGTCGAAGAGTTCATCGTTACACGTCACAGTCTACAAGGTACAAAAGAAGGCAAAGTATTTTCCAGCATGTCTCAGAAAGGTATCCAAGTAAACCACAAAGTAATAGCTGTCGCTTAGACTGCGGAGATGTTGGAAAATGGGTACCAGCCATCGAGGGTAGAGATGTTCGGCAGGATAGACTCAGAGACGAAGGATAAGGGTGGTTTGTTGCGTAAGCCGATTAGGGCATCACAGCACTCGCTCCTCTGCCACCGAATGGAAGCGAAGGGATGCTGGTGAGCAGGCAGGAGCCTAGCAAGGACACATTAAAATCGCATCAAATATGTAGAACTATCCCGTTCCCGGGGCTTTGCTTACCGTACCGACAGGGCAAAACGCGCTACAGTCTCCCTAGGTAAAAAGCTTATATATATACATACACTCACTTATAGCTATAGCCAAAGAGTCTTTACCTACCTGCATTTCATTTTTCTTTATCAAGTCATTTACATTGGCGTACTGTCTTCTTGTCTAGCGGGTGACTTAAAATAAGCTGTACCAACATATAATTTTGAATCGTATTTCTAATCTCTAACAGATACCGTATCCTGCTCTTAAATGAATTCTACAGTTTCGAGGCCTAAGGTATGATTGGTAATGTGAGTCAGCCTTGTTTTTTTACTGTTCGTAAAAATTTCATCCACCATAAACGTAATATTACGTGTAACGGACAGATGGTAACAACCTGATGTAAGTAATTAACCTAAACCTCTGCAATATTCAAGGAAGAAATAAGCGTAGGCTTATACGATCGACTTACGTGTACGGTGGAACCCTTGCATATACGATAAGTACCTACAGAAGCGGAGGTTTTAAAGTTATGGTTTCTTTTCATTTGTTTTCTCCTTCACAGCAAAAGACATATTCGCCGTTGACGGTAAACATAGAGATTACGGTTGACAAGCGTAGATGTGTTATGGTCGAAGAATATTTACTCATTTTCAAGAAAGCATGTAATTTCGCCTTGAAAATAAGTCCTGAGACGAGGGTGCACGAAGGACATATTATTTAAATTATTATTTCCCGGAGTTCTTTTTTAAGTAATGAAAAAGCATTCGAACTATTTACATATAGCGTTCAAATTATGAATTTTCGATATTCAATAATATACTTTTCGCAGAATTTATTTTGTCGAGTAAGCACTGTGTATTTTATTATCTTGATGTTTTATGATTAGACTTTTCCATTTTAATGTGATTATTTTCTTTTCTAGCGATAATCCAAAGTATTAAAACAAAATACTTTATCACGGTCTGGTCAATCACGTAGCCATGTATAATACCGTAAGCCAATGAAATAGTCATGGAAAATCTGTATCGATCCATTCCATTTCACGTTAATCTCACCATTTTCTACGCTACAGTAGAAATTCATATGCATTTGGCAAATGGTAACACAGGATTGCTCGATTACGAGTGCTTGCCTGTATGCCACATTACAAATAGTATTGAGTGTGTGGACGATTAATAGTGTTTAAGGTAAGACCCGATAAGACGCTAAAAGAATCTAAAATTATTAGAGCAGTGCACGTAATCGTGTCGAACAGATTGACAAATAATAATTGATAATAATTGCGTTGATTGTAGACTTGTCGCCGTTCTTTGATCAACGTCTTGAGAGCATCTCGAGTGCACTCGTCCAATTACAGCGTGATTGTCCAGCCTCCGGGAATCCCTCAGGGGGGCAGATTAACCGAGAGAATCGGCTCAGTACATACAGAGAACATATGAGAGAATACAGCAGACGAACCATCCCATACGAAACCATCGCTCGTATCGCGGAATTATTTACAACTAATACTCGAACGTGCCCGACCACTAATTACCTAATCAGCTCAAAAGATTATAATGGTGCATTCAATTCAGGAGCGTTGAAGAATCTTACGGTTAGCATATCACGCGAATAAAAATACTAATAATAATCTAATGGCATATGTGCATTTACTAGATGGACAAGAAATTTGTTATTTTGCAATTTATCCAGGAGCGAAATTTTTAATCGTTTTTTTTTAAATACGAACTTTCTGGAACCCCGAAAGTAACTTCAGAGTTAATTGACATTATATGGCACAGTTTACTTTCATGGAACTTATAATACAGTGCACTGAGTACAGTGTGGATATAGGTAAACGTGTGTCGAATACAATTCTATAATTGTAGTGCTTTCCACGCCACGGAATAGACAAGAGAGTAGTTTAGCTACCTGACTTCGAGAGGATTGATTAATAGATGGTACAGTAGAACACCCCTTGGTGGCAATTGTAGGGTTGAACGTGAAACAACGGGTATATACATATACATCAGTCGAGACACAGTGGTTGAACTTAAGAAGGAGAAAGGGAGTAGGATTAAGAGTGTAAATGGTTTTTTCTTTCTTAGTCTCTTCTGGCATGATGGTTGGTGTTTCATATGCTAAAGAGTGTGAAGCATGATTTAATATATGAGAAATCGAAAATTGAAATTTTATGAATTCATTCGTAATTCATTCTGCTGATTGAAAGAACGCAGTATTGAGGCATTCAGATAATTCGTGTTGAAAGTGAATGAGAATTCAACCACCCTGAAGTCTTCAGGTATTATGAACACATGTCATATAATGCATTACTATTTCCATATTCCCTTTGAAAATTACTGTTACTATTGCGTCCTTATACAGAGACAGTAGATTCTTATCAGACTTGCAGGGTGCGACAGTCTTCCTGGAAGAAAAAAACGTTTCGTATGGACAATAAACAGTATTTTAAAAGAATGAATTCTTTGAAAGTGTATTTCTGTATGATTAAATTCTAAAATGGAATATCTAAATATTATCCACTAGTCTGGCATATACTATCTTCTAATATAGCAAATGCATTAAAAAAATGAACAATTCTATGACTGTATAGTTGCAGTGGAAGAACTTCTAAAAGCATAGGTAAAAATAATACTTGGTCTGATTATCTAAATGTCAAAGATTCGTGTGCCTATCACTTTGATTATTCTTTCCTTCTCTCATGAAAGCTCTGACATATACTCGCTCTCTGCCCTCAGCTCGCGTAGAGGTCTACTCATCCCTGAATTGCGCATAGGGTAAACGGACACGCGGCAGAGGATCAGGAAGGGAGTCAACCAATGAGAACTGGCGAAGAGTAGCCAACGGGCGGAGCCTCATGGTATACGAGAGTTTGCACGAGCAGCGTCCTGGCAAACGGCGTCTGGCCACCGCCGAGAAAGAAGGTAGGGTTTGTACAGCGAGGCTTGAGTTGAGTTTACATATAAGGTTTGAGAGACGCGACCAATTTATTAGTGAAAGTGACATCATAGGACATCACTGGCTGGACAAGATGAGTCTTTGAGATCCTTGCAACTCGATGGAGTTCGGATTCTCCTGGTATGAAGAAATCCATTGAGATTGGAGCTGTCATCCGATGAAGAGTTCCACAGTCTCTTAGAAAGAGTTTGAAACTCTTGTGCGATGTTACACAGCGCCTTGCCAAGGGCGTTCCTCGCCCCAGGACTCAGCTACCTTGGAGGTTACTACAGCGAGGATGTTCATCCTTACACTGCTGCTTCTACGTATATTCCCATTGAAGATCCTTACGCAAGAGCTGCCGAGACTCACGTGTTTCCCTCGTGGCAGCCACATCGTTCGGCGACACCATGTCCTCTGGACTTGTCACTGAAACCACCGCCTGCATCAAGCACTCCGAAGACTGAAGAGAGTTTGGGCGAGGCTATAGAGGTGGATGATGATGAGGATCGTAGGAGTAGAGATGAAGTGCAGCGACGACTCGAGAATCCGAGATACATTCATGACAACGATGACGTGTCGCCAGGAAATGAGGTTGTCGGTTTACATCACAGATCCGTACATCATATCTACGATCAGTTGCTGCTCCAAAAAGATCAGAGACACACCATCCTCGAGGAATACGAAGAGAAATCTAAAATACGTCAGGATAACATTAGATTGCAAGAAAGTCCATTGTCTTATGCGAGTACCGAGATACCCCAAATGAGCTCGCTCAAATATAATCTTACTGGACAAAAGATGCCGATGACCAGTCCTACGCGTCTGCAGTCTATGCAGAATTACCATCAACAGCTACTTCTGACTCCTCAGCAGCATCTTCAAGGTATTCACGCTCCAATGACACCACCCAGCACTCCTTCGCCACCTCAATGTCCTCGAAGACGTGCACGAGAAGAAGAAGTCATCTCGCCGTCGACCACTCCTAAACAAACAATCACAGCAGAGAAGCCAGCGCAACGACCAAAGAAGAAACATGCCAGGAGATTGAAGTTCGACGAAGACACCAGCAGTCCCGTTTCTGGAACCGTGATCCTTGGTCCGGACGAAGCTGTGGTAACCGGAGACATCGATCCTGCGTTCAACATCGTTGAGGTCACCGAGGAGGCTCGAGCGGAGCTTGCAAAGATAGAGAATCGTCTAGGTCCATATCAGTGCAAGCTCTGTAGACAACTTCACGAAGATGCTTTCCAGCTGGCGCAGCATCGTTGCTCCAGGATCGCCCACGTAGAATACCGCTGTCCCGAGTGTGACAAGAGATTTTCCTGTCCAGCTAATCTAGCGTCCCACAGAAGATGGCACAAGCCCAGATTGCCCAATGGGGAAAATGGCAATGGTAGTCCTGCAACCGAAATCTCCTGCACGAGGTGCGATGCTAAGTTCACTAGGCAAGCCGCACTCAGGAAGCACATGTCCAGCCAGCATCTTGAAAACAATTGCAGCAGCGCTCTCAGCCCTCAGGAACACTCTAGCTCATCGCCCAAACTATCTGGTGCATCGAATGCAGTTCCACTTGCAGCGAGTCCACTGCAAACCGAAGTCCCCTGACACCAATTTCCTGCCAGACCGTTGCCTAGAAGACCAGGCCTCTACTGGAGATTTGGGCTTGACCTTATGTAACCTTTCGACCCCTGGATGGCTTTCAGTAATCGTGAGTGCACAATCAAAATTCTATACTGGAGGAGATGTCTTTGACAGCGTCGGGGTCCTGAAGAAGAGATGGTCGTTTTTCATTAATTAAAAATTAACAATTTTAACATAATCGTGCAACCTCAGCTAATTTGATTCTCAAAAGCTTCACAATTCACTCTATTCTAGTCTGAAAGTTTTAAGTCATTTATTTAATATCATTGAGATAGCTATTTGCCAAAGTAAGATAGAGAAATTATAATGTAGCAAACGCACGAGGAGGTTATGAATTGTCATGTAAAATTTTTGTACAATTGTGAATGGAAATGTCTATCGCGTAGACAGTAGATTTTCATGTAATATATAGTATTTGTAGATAGGCATTGAGGTAGGTCAGTGTTCCATGTAGATATCAATGTGTAGAGGAAAGTATAATGAAACTTCTATCGATAAAAGAGTGACAAATTGTGTGTGTCATGTGTCGGGAGCTCCTGCGAATAATCTAGTCTGCATAATTAATTAATAAGTTAGAATTAGATTAAGTCATCCCCATCTTTCTTTCTTTTTATCTATCCTTTGGGAATTTTAGTCTCACGACCGCAATCGATCTTGTATGATCATTGCCATACAGCTGTAATATCAAAGATAGTTAAGTGAATCCAAATGTCCTCTAGTCATAGAAATTACCACTATTCTAGTCACTGATATCAAATCAATTATATGATTATAGTTGTCGCACGCAGAGTGGATTTCCGTTTATGAAAATAGTATTAATTAATTTTATGCGAACGGACCGTATGAAGTTAAAAGAGAATTTATAATGTTTCAATGATCTCTAGTCAAATGCATTCACGAATCTAGTCAAGATTAAAGATATAGTCTGTAATTAATTATATAGGATTCTGGATAATGAGTCTGTGGAAATTTATCAGTCTAGTCATTATGATATCAAATCAATGATAATTTAAGTTATTATGGTTTGCTAAATTATTTTCATGACTTCTAGTCGAAAGAGTATAATTTGCAGTTGCGACTGCCATTGAATCTTTTTTATCTCGTAGGCAATTTATCTAGTCGAATTATATTTATTTGTACATTTCTTTATACTGGAGTGCAATTTTTCTTTGCGGTTATGTTTTATTTTTACATTATTCTTCATTCTATTTGTTTAGAATGAAAGAGTATCGTCTAGTCCAAAGAATAGATTATAAGTCATTAAGCTCGGTCAGTCATTACTTAAGATTTAATACAAAAACACATTGTTATTGTATGAAGATATATCTAGTCAATGGTACATTCTAGTCACTGATTATACAAGTCTTCTGACGTCATGGGATGAACAAAAATTCGTGTGCTTAAGAAGTTTGGTTTTTTAAACTTTCTGAATAGCAAACGTAGATTTGTTTATTTTTTGAAAAATCAGAGGACATTAAGTAAGAGTCAAAGGAATCTAGTCAAGAATATAAAAATTTATTGAAAAAAGTCGAAGTGATCTGCAAACGAATTACGAAAAATCTATTATGGAAAGTAAAAATAATTAAGGTATTTAAAAGTATGATTAGAGCAAGGAACAGATTTCTAGTCGAGTAATTATTTTATCAAAGATTTAATCTAGTCAGCAAAAAATTTATCGAGTGGGACTTCGGGAAGAATGCAATTTTAATTTAAGGTTTAGTATTTTGTATTTAATTATTAAACTAACGCGAAGCATTCTCCTTCCTACTGATAAAGAACCTAACTAAAACAAAGCAATAGTCTCCTTTCTGTATTTTTCTTTTTAGAAGTCATTTTTAATTTAGTTCAATTATAATCTACCTATAATAACAATAAGTATCAGTCCAAAATGGCATTAATCTCTATGATAGTTAATAACTACATCATTAAGGTACTATAAAGATCATAATGCGTATATAATATACTGACCTACCGATTACGTAGCCATAATTACATAACTTTAGTCCATTTAGTATACATGCAATGGTCAAGAAGCTTATCACCTTTCTAAAATCTGACAATTCTTTTGATGAATTAAAAAAAATCTTTATCGTCCATGTACGTGATGAGCAATAAAAGGGAAGCTATCGACCTGCAATCAGTATTAAGCATAATTATTGTACATGTAATTGTGAATAAACAATAGGCACACTTAGACATTAAATTCGGTTTAATTTCATGCAGACTATAAATTATTAAAGAATCGAATTTAGCACAGATCTATGTACATATGCTAGCCGTATATATAATTCTATGTATAAATGTACCATATAGGTCATAATTTTCTATGTACTAAGGCTTTATTTCAAAATTTTAGGTTATCACTGATTGTACGATTGGTTAAGAATTAATTGAAAAATTTAGTCCTTTAAGCACTTGCTGTTCATATCTGTACATAAATGTTTGATTACTCAAATACACGTATCTCGACAATGAATCTGTATTATTTATCTTGAATGATCCTATCCCCTTTGAAAGAAAATTAAAAGTACTCAGAAAAGAAAGTACTTGGGGTTTCTTATGTAACGGTGAAAGGGAATCACGGTGAGCAACCACCTTACATATAAAACCCAGCAAGTACCTAACTACGTTCAGTTTATTTAAGTATCGTAAAGACTGATTCCATGGTGCATTGTCCAGGGATGATGCCATCCCATATTACTTCTGTGTCACCATAATGCCCCCATGGAACCCATAGATGGGGGATTTTGCTAGCCCTGTAATCTTGACGAAACCTTTGTGCCACATGGATAAAGAGATATGTCGCACCCTCCTGGGAAGACTTCTTTAAATCTGAAAAATCAATTTTTTCTTTGAAAAATTGAAATATCCGCTATATAATACTCTTTGGAATACTTACAGATAGTTACGTGATAAATTTTGTAACGTTAGTGAATAATACAAAATATAGTTTTAAGTCAACAAGTATCACAGACTACATTAACATTTTTTTTTATGCTGCCGAGAGAAAGGAATTCGATTGGTATTACATTTTTGGTATCCTGAATATAGGTACGTCCGATCAAGGTCTTTTCTTAGTGGCGTCGCGACGCTCGACAAAGGCATCGGGAATCTACTTAGTCCCGGGGGGCTTTACGTTCTGCTCCCGTGGGAAGCTGAACGCCACTATCCTATCCCTGACGCGGCCGCCACTAGAAAAAGCAATTTCTCAATTTTCCCCGACTTTGTCATCTTCGCTTTGCTATTCGCCAACGAAATAGAATTTTCGAGTCAAGTGGCGAAACTTGGAGTTTTATATTCTCATCTCGCTCTTTTTTTCTATCATCTTCATTCTCACTTTCCACCTCGCTCAGCTTACAAACTAAAAGAGCCTTATCAAAATTTCCTAAAAGAATTTCACGGGCGTTCTATCATAAATCAAAATACTTAACGAAATTCCAAGATCTTACGGAATTGAATTTATCCCATTGATCATCCAACAGTATTTCAGCATGAATAAAGGGACCCCATCGTAACAGAGATCAGACACAGCACAAAAGGGTGTCACTAATAACTCTACAGACGAGTAGACAGGAAATCTGCGTGAATCACATAATTGTTTCGAACGTTATCCAGCCCCAGTTCCACTGACACGTCCTTCCGACCCCTAAAAGCATCCCCTATTTGCCAGGATGGAGAAGATCGTCATAGAATGATCACATAACTATCTGGGGACATAGCGCGACTGGTATACTATACAAACCCAGTAAAATGTCAGGGTGTTTTGAAACATTTCCTGTTCGCACAACGTGAACGTATAAGAATACAAAAATGGATGAATCAAATTGATTGAGTTCTTCAAAAACGATTTCTTCAATATTAAATATCACTTTTCAAAAATTAATATTCAGATGGCTATGCTTATTATGCCTTGAGATAAACCTGTTATGTAGATAATTCAACATTTTTAAATTTTCTTATAGTAGGTTACACCCATGTCCCTGGTGAAGAGACGACGAAAAGGATAATGGTTAAGTGTAAAGTAAGGAAGAGCATGTGGTATTTGAGAGATGGATAAACAGACTCAGAGCTTTTATCACTCAGCAAACAATGAACGCTTCGGGTACCACGTGTAGACAGAATGGACACGGTTGACCACAATATCACTCTGATCGCAGGAACACGACAAATATCTTGAGGATAATAACTATAAAAGCTTTGGGAAAGCACGTCTTATCGTCTTGTCGCAAAAATTCGCCATAGTGGAACCGACCGTCTGTTCACAAGGAAACTTCTTCATCGTGTGAACTCTTTCATAGAGATGATCCAACTTTACTTCTTCTTTTACTTACATTTTAGATTTCCAACTGAGGATTCCATCTTGGCAATGTATATCTGTTTGTGAATTTCTCGAATAATATCTTCTGGCTTGAACCTCGAATACTGTTGCAGAATTTCGGAGTACGATCAGAAAGTCACTTGTAGACTAACTCCTAAGGAAGACTTCACTTGTCACCAAGCTCCTTTCACAGCTCCCTGAGTCTATGGATCAGAGAATTCCAAGCAATCTTTTCTTTCCGCATGGATTCTTTGTATAGAATATCCATAGTGTCCTGATGACAGATAAACAAAAAGGATAAAAATGAATACAGGAACTATCTTTACATTGTATTAAGGTAAAGAACGATCTTCTTTATTCTATCAGGTATGTAAGTCTTTTAGATGAATATCTTGCATACCTTTATACCATAGATAAAACAGTGCCAGGAGGTGTCCTCCAGCTTCATCCTGTACCATCGTCCGGAATTCAATCATTGTATCCAGGCAATCAAGATGCCGCACATGTCACAGGAAGAACGTGTCTCCTGAAGAAGGGCACGAGGATCCTTAAGCTTAATAGAAAAATGCCTTAAGGTCTGCACGGCAAATACCACCCAGCATCATCCAGCCAATCTAATGTCTATACTATGGTACTGTAGTATATTTCGAGCATGGGGAAATCCCATACGGTTTTTCAGACACTGCAACTGTCTGGCTGTTATCACAGGTAGTAATTACTGTGATGCTTTCTTCTCGCTGTGCCAAGCATCATTGATTCGCAGTTCCATCCCAAGAGACACGTTCGCTCGAAAAAGAGGGTATAATTATTTTCTTCATGGGGGATGAATTAAAGAAATGTATTTCAATCTTGTAGGATGGTATTCACCGAGGGATTAGCCATGGAAAAGTATCTTATAAGTTGTAAGTCTACCTCAAATGCGTCTCGCAGTATCTAATTCCCTGCGTTCTTTGATATCGTAGTCCTTTATGAGGATCCTGTACAAAGAAAGAAATACATATTACAGTAATCTTCAATACGAATTTGGATGCGTCTCACAGTTAATATTCCTCAGTGCTCTCTATTAACCAATCTACTTGTATGGAAATTGAAAAAGAGTATTATATTTCTTGAGATTTCTATATTCCTTACAGAGCAGATGATCAAGTAAAAAATTTGTTCTGAGAATCATTTTTCAGAATAAATGAAAATTGTCTCAGGTACCTTTTCACTTTGATCATAGAAACTTTGAGTAAAATCACTCATACATTTTTCCATTGTATACGTCAGTGTATCGGATACTTTAATAGTAGACAGGGTGACCCTTATTTCCTCTGCGGATATGGAAACTTGACAAACGGGGAGACTCGTCTTCTCGATTCGTTACTCGTTTTGCGTTTCCGTCCAAGTGGACATCGGACAGACCTGCTGCTGTACTGATTTACCTTCAAAGGAAACCACAGGCGACACGAATGGTCAGTTTGTCTAATGATGTGGTTGAACTTTCGAATGATTTTATGAAGGAAATACCATTTGTATTATTTTGAAATACTTGTTTCTTTTTGTTTCGCTTGTCAAGTGTATTGTTTTTGGATAAATTCAAAATTTTCATGGACAAATATGTGCGTTTACTATAGAGATATCACTCGGGACAAAATTACAGATATTTCAACAAGATTGATAATTTTTTTTAAAAATAATATATTGCGTCCCTCTCGCACTTATTCGTGCGTTATCGTTATCAAATTCTGCGACCGAAGATAATCCTGTTTCTCGGCTGTACGAATTCTGAGCTCTCTATCTCGGAATCCGACAAGGAGAATAACGAAGGAGTTGAGAGGTCCGCAATCTGCTCTTCCTCGCTGGACCATTGTGATGCTTTGGATGGATCCGTGATGCTGTAGGAACTCTTAAAGGTTTTTGTACTGCGCTCAGAGGAGCATTGTACCTATAAAAAGATATATAATCTATAATTACATCAAAGGGAAGTACCAGTATATCTTTTGACATAAAAAATTTATAATATTACCTCTTTATCTTTTTGAGATTTCTTTTTGGATTTTCTATGCTTGGTATTTTCTCTTAGTAAGATGCAAGCGTTTTTTTGTCTCGCTCGAGCTTTCGCTCTCCTCTCGCACATTATTAATTTTTCTGTAAAAGTTTCCACAGCCTTTTCCAATTTTTTACTCAAGAAAACATCAGAATCATCATCCGAGTCAGATACTACGAAGTCATTACACATCACAGAATTCTTTTTCGTTTCCAAATCTGTCTTGTCTTTGTTATCCGACATATCATCGTTTTGCGAATTACGATGGAGATCATTTTTCGAGAAATCCGTCAAAACACCAGAATCCACGGATTCCACTAAATCCAGTTTGGACGTTTTCCAAGGGAATATTACCGGTGACTTATCGTAATCCGAATAGTTGGATAAATTATTTATCGACTTTATCGAAATTGAATTCTCAATGCCTATCGGTATTTGGCTAATTTTTTTGGAATTTTCAAAAAGCAGCTCTCTTCTATGAAAATAATTTCTACGTAAAATATTACTTTCGTTACTTTCTCCATCGCATAATGAATACCGTTGCTCCAGATTCGTCGTCCTAGTGATATTATCAAAATTCTTCGACGTGACTAAATCCAAATTTGAGTATGGTCTCGAGCATATTTCTGTGTCATTGGAATAAACCGTGACATAATCATCCATTCTGCTAGCGGATCTTGAATTTCTTAGCTTCTCCCTAGGCAGGTTAAAAATATCATCCGCTTTCGAGGAGTCCTCTGACTTTACGCGCATATAAAGATTCAAAGCTGAGTCTCTTTTGATGCTCGAAGCTTTTTCATTGACAGCCCGAGTGCCAAAATTTTCATCGAATTCAAACGAAGAGAGAGACGAACGAGCTCCTACGTCATTAGCTCTGCAATAGAAGCTTTCTTCAAAGTCCTGATCAATCCTTCTTTTAATGTCATCGAGTAATCGAGCTTCCGTGATCTTCGACTCTGAAACCAATTTATAATAATTTTCCTGTCTCATTGATAACACATCTTTTCCCGATCCAGATCTACTAGATCGAATTGTCCATTGATCCTCCAGCAAAACACTTTCGGCAGTCAAATATTGTTTTTCTGCAATTTTTACATTTTTTGGAACATCTTCAATGTTTACATAAGAAGAATTGTCATCGGTGTAAATGACAGTGTCGTCATCGTGTACATTCAAAAGTTCCTTGGACAATAAAATGTCGTTATCCTTAGAAATAAAATTTTTAGATTTGTATCTTCTAGTACTTCTAGATCTGGACCTTCTTTTGTACTTTTCCTGATATTTTTGAATTTTATATTCATTATAAGCTTTTTTCCTCAGCCGTAACTTCGCATGAGTTTTACTGTTATCTTGGTCCACGTGGTCACTATCATTCGAAGTTTTAGTAAGCTGCCGATAATGGTTCATCGACACATGTAGTGGAATTTTGGACGTGCCCAAAGAGTCTTCCGCTTCCTGTAATTTCGTAACCGATGAACCTAAGACAAATGGATCATTGATTTTCTCGGATACGGTTTTTTCATTCGAGATGAAATCATCAGCCTTTCTACGAAGATCTGCTTCCAGATCTTGACTTTTTTTCATATTCTCAAGGCACTGCCTTGAAACTCTACGCTTGCGTTTAATCATTACAGAATCATTCGTGCCTCTGGGATGATTCAGTGACTTCTCGTTATTTTGACAGGTGCAAGATTGTTTCTTATGACTCTTTTCATTGTTACGAGTCGAACGATTCCCTCGCAACTTCAGATCATCGATTCTGTAATCATTCTTACTACGTTCGTGTTTCCGGTAATCGTGTACAGTGCCTTTCAGTCCGAGCGCGACTCCCTCGTATTGATGACTTTTCGTAGCTGAATCTAAAGACTGAATTTTGTATTCGTGGGACAAATCAATCGAGTTCTGTAAGAATTCAGCGCCCTCGTTTCTCTGAGATAACTCTTTGTGCTTGCTCGACGATAAGAGGCATTTGTTCACTGAGTCATTATTTTCCATCAAAATCTTATTGCACAGTGGATAGGGATATTTAACGTCAGGAATCTCCGAAGAACGATCATCTTGTTGAATCCCTTGGTAAACAGTACAATGACGAGTCCTAGAAGAATTTCGTGGTTCTGCTGCGTTCAGCCATGTTTTTATATTTTTAATGGCGCAGTCGACTTGAGAAACAATATTATAATTTTCACGAATTTTATTCGATCTACCATGTAATCCAATGGAGAAAACTTTTGGTCTCTCCGGTACGTATTTAGAAAATGTCTTTCTCGAAGCTGGCACCAGATTTTCCTCCTTTTGAAAATTCCCGCGAAAATATCTTGTTAGAAATTCAGGACACCAATTACGTCTAGCACGTACTTTTGTTACGAATGTATCAGCCTGTTGGAAATCGCTCTTCAGCCTTTCGATTATAAGGGGCTTTGTTAAAGTAGATCTAGATTTTTTTGTTGGCGATCTATGATGCTTCTCGTGATTAATTCCATCAGAATTTAATATCCTCCCTAAAGAGATTGACGATTTTTCAAATTCTTCGTGAGAAGCTTTAGTGCAAGGTTGAGAAAGGTTATGGGATAATTTTGACTCTTCTTTCTCTTTGCTCTTCATAGTATTAATATCTTTGCTTGGTGACTTTGATCTCACGTATACAAGATCACCAATATCTAAATTGGTCCAGGGTAACGGAGAATTTTTAGGTAAACAAGATATGGCTTCCCTTAAGTTAACCTTAATGTTTCTATTCCTAAGAATATTCTTATCCTGAAGACTAAATGACTCATCTTGATTCTGAGTGGCGGCCAAGAAAAATGAATCAGAAGACTTGCCAGTTGGTCCTGCAAAACTGACTCTCCTCGCGGATCGATTCTGATTCGAATTCATAGCGAGATACGATTATTAAATCGTTTGAAACTCAGCGATTTTGTATCGAATTGACATTAACGCGAGTCTCCATTCCGGAGGTTAATTCTCGGGAAGAGACAATCATTTCGGGCTGAAGTAGGCTCATATGAAAGTCGATTATTTTTTGAAACATAATAATATAAACTGCATATTCACCGATAACCCTTCAAAGTGAAATATACAAATTTTGTATATCCAATAACTTTTCAATTGAGTATTTTATTACAAAGCCATCTTGAATTACTTCTACGGAATAATATCTCTATTGATCGTCAAAGATCGAAGGACAAGAATGCAAAGTGAACAATGGTCAGATGTATTCTCGGATATTAAGATCACGACAGGTAAGGCAATAGCAAACTAGGAAACTGACGACGAACCATCGTCAATGAGGTAGATAGGTACCAGTAAAGGTTAGTCATGCATAACGGAATGTCTCATCATATCGCAAAGGTAGTTAGTCCAGGCATTTAATATACGTCACCATGTGGCAGCTTTCCGCTCTGTTTGATGCTATTCGACGTGCCGTCATAGCACATAATTATATACAGTGCGCTTCACAAATAACATTACAAATATCTACCGTGAATTTGTACCATGTTTTCTAAAAGCTCGCAGAGTATCGTGGCTGATGTAATAATCCTTACTGCTGTATATCTTCATCCACTCTAACCTCTATATCCATATTCGACAGGTCAATCGACGTACGTGTCACACTATTAAGCCTCGTTAATTCACATAGTAGTGCCGTTTTTCCAGCTAAACTGTCCGAGATTAACTCACAAGATTGGAAGGTGCTTTTGCACGGGTTGTGAACCACGAACCGGCTCGCGAGGCATGATGAACGGTTTCGTGTTCGGTTTGTTGCTTTGCGCCCTCCTGCCTCCTTTAGCCCTCCTCTAGCCGCCCTTCCTCAAGTCAACCCTCAGTTCCCTTTCAACGCTTTTAACGCAGTGCCTCCTCTTTCCAGGCACTTGTTGCATGCCTTCGCCTCGAAATTGGTCACGGTTCAATTTCATGCCTCTGCAAGTAGTGATATACAATGTGAGATACTTATATGGAATCCGTATACATTTATCCCGTAAATATTTATTTATCGTTACGATTAGTCTGGTGAATGGGGTTACTCGATTGACTGATAAAGAAAATCATTAGTTTCATAAGAATTTCTTTTCTTCAGCGACATCTATTGCTTTTCTGTAGCTGACAGACAGTCGCTTGACTAGTGAAGTATTTTCGTAACTGATGCCTGCATAGATGGCGACACCGTAGACCAGTATATTACATGCAGTTTTGGGACATATAAGAAATGTTACAACGTAGATCTGGTGTCGCGCGCGTTATAAAATTATTAAGGTAAATACCGGATTGCATGTAACTCTTGAGATTGAATTCGATTAATGCACAATCTGGGTTGCATTACTCGTACGCGCGACTCGCTATCGTTTGACTGATTTTTAATTGCTTTCGCTAGGCGCCCGTTATCGCGCACCGTCGCGCACGCTTTTCCTCGTATAACAGTGGGAGGACATTTCTTCTTCTTCTTGATCCTCGTCTTCGTGTCCTCGTGGCAGGAAAACGCGCTATGGAAACTCGAGTGAACCGATGTTAGCCGAGTTCCTAACAAGAATTCATTTGCATATGTCGTTTCATTCTGCACGGAATACGGAATTCTTGGAGACTTCTATACGTGGAACCAATTTTAACGGAGTGGCTGACAGAGAGACAGAGAGGGAATACTTTTTCCTCATCTATTACCTAGACGATCTGGTCCTATTATTGTCTTTTTCTTCAAGATTCCTCGTGCTGAACTAGAGGTACCAGTGGATATACATATGTTTAGCTAAATCGAACCAACACACCTTATAGAAAGTAATTTTTCTCACTGCCTTTTTTCCGTTCAGAATTCTCCATACTCACAGGCTAGGCTACTTCTCATTCATGTATTTTTCACAAAAGCAATTTTCACCAAAGCGTAACCACAAATTTAGGGAAATTCAAGTAAAGCAATAGCTTCTTTCCAAGCAAATACTCGAGTATTACAAAAAATACAGTGTAGAGTCAATGATTTTGTGTGCTTTCAACTGGATTATTTTTCAATATTTCGTCGCCGCACATACAATACTGCGATCTCTTATTTCCACGTAGAATAACGAATAACTTAGTAGAGGACTATGGTAATACGTTTCTCAGTAATCCGTTGCCGTTTTCCCATGAATATTGCATGGGAGTGATACCGTGTCTGCAAACACTTATGGCGATGTGCGATATGTCACCAAGAATCATTTAGGGTTTCGCCATTGTCATAACTCCTTGTATAAAAAAGCCATAGTTTCACCCATGGAGTTTGCTTTGCGATAGATTCAAGAATTTCATGCAAGTTTGTCGTCCGCTTTGAATAAGGGAATTAAAGACTTTTTCACTATGTTTTTGCACGGTCTTTTTATTCAATGAATTAAAGGCAAGATTTGCTAGAATCAAAAAGGACCTGCATTCCCATAAATCAACCACTCAAAATGCTCCCACGTGCTGGCACTGTGACAAAAATTACTTCAATGAGAGTGCGACCCCAAAACTGCATTGTAACGCTCGGAGTGCGTGGGGAGATGACTGGCATAATGTAACGTTTGAATGAAGTTGACGACGCTTGGGGCGTCGACTATGGGAGCGTCCCGACGCTTCGCGCTCCATGGAGTTACTTTATCCATCAGAGGGAGAATAACTATTTTTATTTTACACACCAGCTCCATGGTCCATTAGTCACTGTTATTATTCCACATTTATATTATTTTAATGGTCCCCTTAAATCTTTCCCTTTCCGCTTCACCGTACAAATGCACAATGTGAAAAATATAAACCTAACCTGACGAACAAAATTTAAAAAAAATTACAAATATACTTCCGTTGAAATAAAAATTTACGAAAATATGTAATTTAACTCCAGACATCCGTATATATTCCAAAGTACAGAAGCTTGGAATAAATTAGCAAAATGCCTAATCGCGTCCAATTAACTTGAAATAAACACTGAAGTCGGTAAGCTCGTAAAATTATTCGAGCACCCATTGGCCATTCAGATAAGATATCGAACAATGTCAATTACAGGAGTTCAGAAGGGCAGCCGGATAATCAGTGGCCCACATAACACTTAAAATCCCACTTAAATCACACTTAAGTCATACTCCTCAGTGCCATACTAGTAGCCTACGCTAGACGGCAGCGCACCAAGCGGTAATTACTAATTATTACGATGTAATTGTTTGACATTATGCCGCGGTTCCCCACGTAATCTGCATGCAAGGGCGGACTACATTATTCGCACTTATATTTCTCACTCGAGTCCTAAGCCCTTATCTAGGAAGTGGCTCAGAGTCGCTTAACGTAAACTCGCCGCAAAACAAGAGTGACTTTACGTGTGTACACGCGTTAACGAATCGCAAAACGCAATCGGACGATTATACAGCTTTTTTTTCCACATCCCATAAAACTTTCTACATTCTCCATGCGCTTTAATCCTTCTTTAGTAAATTAGTGCGTTAGAACTAGGCCGAGTAGATTATTTGTGTCTGTAATCAGACTTTGAAATTTTTAATCAGTGTTATATATCAGCGCGTGTGTATAGAGTAATAATGAAGAGCGAGAAGAAAAAGAAAGACAGAGGATATTTTCAATTACAAGAATCCCTATTATTTTGACGGGGACCATTAGTGGCATTCTTCAGTCTTCCTGGTGCTCCATGGGTTCCCATACTCCCGAACACTCCTGTGGGAACGTACCCCATGGATATATCTGCGGCGGTGCGCTTCTAATTCCTATGGGAAATATCTGCGTTCCGTACAACAGATCGTCATCGGGGCTTCATGGCGTGCAAATTGGTTTACATGGCGGACGCATTGCTCGATTCTATGTATGGGGCACCGTGCCGTGAAATATGATCGTCGGCAGCTCGCTTTAAAGATAAATGAAACCATTCGTAAACAGTGATACATATACGTATGATATAATTTAATTATTATTTGATGTCGCGGTTAGACGTAGATTTATAGTAATAATAATTCTTCCATACGATATACAGATATACCCATGAAAATTTACCTTGTACCATGCACTACTACATATATATATTTTTATAAAAACGAACGCTGTTATATTACACGTATTTAATTATTCTAATAATTAATTAATATTTTTCACAGCATGTCAATTTTTTATTGACAGAATTTAACTGCTCGCTGAAAATACTATTACATCCTAAGACACGTGTCATGTATTCTACCGATAACTAACGATAATAAAGTACCATTAGAATATTACATTATCATAGGAGAGAGTCGTTGGTACTATGTCCATAAGCCATAACCCTTTTCATACAAACGTTACTCTCCCATGGGTCTTCTTTGCTGGTCATGGGACCGTGTCTACGCCAATGTCAAGACTCATTATCTACGAAACTTCCAATCGGTGTGTGACTTTCCCTTGGGACGGACTGGATCACCGTATTATATTCTATGGTGTTTTGATGTTGAGGGTGTATCATGGGAACGGTACATACTAGACGGATCAGCGTGTACACAATGTGTTTGGGAAGTAGAAAATTCGCGATTGGCCACGTGGCTGAACACGTGTCCAGGCCAGTCTGCAACTGGATTACGAAAAGCTCTCATGTGCTTTCAGAAGCTCAGCGATTAGAAACTTGTACTCAGCGTGTCAGAAGGGTACTGTAATTTTTATTATTCTAAATAATAATTTTTTTATTTATAAAAATAATTTTTTTTTCATATATCCTGGAATTTAACGAAAATCCACATTTTTCTATCCCCTGTCCAACCTCATTTGCCGGAGTGGTATAATCAAATCCGTGATTCGCCATGGGAGTTTTTATGCAACGATCCGGAATCGACGCGCAAGTATAAAAAAATACTTCAAAGGAAACGTATAGTTCTCAGTGGGTTTTAACGTGATGCAAAATGTACATAGCCGCACGCACGTGCACGCAATGCCAGAGAAAATGGTGTACCGTGACAAGACATGGCACACAGTGACTGACTGAGTCATACGTCCTGTACGTATATTTTATGGCGCATAGCCACGAGTCCGCAAACGTATATCGTATGTACTCTTATGGCTATCCCCATAAGCAAACAGGACCATGTGAATTTACAACGAAAAGAGACATTGCTGCCTATACTCCTCCCTATTAGGGCTTCGGTGTTTGATCAGATTGACTGCATACCCGACCGACTCGACTGGCTCGACGGTACAAGAGTTAATTAAAAAGGGGGCCAAACTTGATTTAATTACAGTTGGCAACGGTTCTCGGCACTTCTTTAGAAATTTCCCATTTTCACCCTCCAACTCGAGTACGGTTACACGGAGACGATGGTATACAGGGTTATTCAGTTAAAGGGTACCAGTTACGTATGATCGTTATAATTAATAAAAAAATGAATTGACTCATAATTTATTAGCTTATTGAAATTATTATAAAAATCCAACACCTATGAACATGATGGCTTTTATGTATACGTATCCCTGAGGATCCCCTCCCCCTTGCTATAACAGTGGGCGTTGACGGCGTCGAAGAATAAAATTACAGGAAGAAATAAAAAAAGAAACGGAGAATGAAAGGAAAGTGTGGGGTGAGAGAGAGAGAGAGAGAGGGAGAGAGAGAGAGAGAGAGAGAGAGAGAGAGAGTGAGAGAGAGGGGGGGAAGGAGGAGAAGAATAAAAAAATACGTAGCATTACGACACGCGACCGCGTTTCGTTTCCCCGCGGGGTATCCGGCAAATGACAATGGTGTGAATCAACGGGTCGCGTGCCCCCGTAATAAAAGCTGTAAATTCGGTCCTGTGCAACCCTCCGAATTCTACGTGTCTCTACCACCCTTCCTGGAAATGTGCAGGACCGACGAGTTAGTTCCCTATTTCTGTCTGTCTCTCTCTCTCTCTCTCTCTCTCAAGTTCCTACGACATCAGTCCGATTCCTATGGATAGAAAAATCTAGTTGGATCGTACGTAAAAATTTCATTCGATTTCATCCAACACGTCGTCTCGCTGTGTAAAATTGATTTTCACCAAATACTTCGTTCGAGGAAGAAAACTAATGGCAGAATAAAAGTGTACTACCGAATTAAAGTACGAGACTAAGTAATGGCGAAATTACGTAATGGCGATAATACCGCCATTATTAACGTCATGGGGTAGATAACGACTAAAATAAGTGGTACCTGCCGGTCTCACCGTGAGTCACCATAGATTTTTAAGGGGAAATATTCTGAAACATCGGGGGCTGGTTTATCGATTAAATAGTCATTCTGTTTACCGGTAATGACTAGACTCGGCAGTGTCAAATTTCAAATGACGAAAAATACGCGTAATCAGTCTACCGATTGGTTGGTTAAAAAAAATGTATTTATCTCTTTCAACCCAGTACAAATTTTATGTGGATACGCCATTTCGAAGTACTTTGTATACCTTTAACCGTTTCCACGAAGGAAACACCTAGTAACCAATAATCTACAAGCGTTACCAAAGTTACATTAAAAATTTGAGCCCTGGGCAATCACAGAAGACACGTGCCCGATTTACTGTCTAGCCCAGTAGGCGTGCCACGTCTACAGTCTTCGACGGTAAGCATTTTCACTTATATCCGACCCCTGATACACAACAATTCCAAAGCATGTGCGACAAACAAATCCACGTTACACGCCCACAATTACTCGAGTCGTTCAAGCAGGAAGTTGCCGCACGAAGGGAGAAGACGAAATAGACAGTAGCCAAAAAGGGTCTGGTCAAAGACTAGCATGTCAACTGCAGAGACGGTAGAGTAATACAAGAAAGTCACCCCCGGTGTTACGGAAGCTTGTGAGAGAGAAAAAAATTTAGCCCCAGGGTCAAGAAAAGAAAAAAGAAAAAAAAGTACTATACACCAACTAAGAAATCAAGGCTACTCGAACATGACTGAGTACGGACGCGATACTGTGATTCTGGGTGTATGGCGCGAAATTGCCGGTTACTTCGAAATAACTTCGTTAACACGGAAGAGAATGAGATCGGGACGATGAAGCAGGAGTCGAGGTCGTGTCTGCTATTAACCCTGTTACGTAGCTGCGCTGCTTATTCGCTATATTAAATATCGAGCAACTCTGATAGCTAGACTGTGAATTCAACGACGGTTGACACTCGTAATTCGGGTTATGTACGTGTTAATTTCTGTATTCATGAGGGGCTGGTAAAGGGGTTAGCTGAAATACCCGCCCGTCGGAAGCGCCGTGTTGTCTCTGAATGGCGAGGCTAATACTGCGACGTAATCCGTTTACGCAAACGCACTGGCAAGTTCAGCCTATATACGGAGGAGGAAGCCGTGTGGCGAAAATGGCGAGTGACACTAGAGAGTAAGCACAGCCCGAAGCGAAGTCCGAAGCGGAAGTTGTTCCAATGAGTTAGGGTTGGGACGTTCATCCGGTATAATAGAAAAGTCCTAAAGATCATTCAAATATATATATATATATATATATATATATATATATACATGGATTACAATAAGGATAACAATTTAAAATACGAAAATGGTCAACGACTCGTACAAATCTTTTTGAGGTTATATTGCTCAGTGTTATGCTATTCAAAGGTCCCTACGGTCCTTTGAGAATTATCTGCAGTCATGGCGAAGACTAATAATCTCTCACTTAAAACGAGAAGAGAGGAACTGAGTTTTCAGATCAAGATTGGGCCCGAACCAAGTGTATACGAATGGACACGAGTAGGTACGGAAAGACCCGAAAGGATAATCTCTACAGTGAAAGCAAACCGCCCACAAGCACATGCCTTTCGAGGGCCCTTTACAGTTCTTAGTCAGCTTGACCCTGAATTTATAAAGAATATATATGTATATACGGTGACCCTTATTTTCTGTCCTTCGATAAACACAAAGATTCCTATTGTCCAAGGTGGCACATAGCTACACAGATATATAACTAGATACATACCTAATCAAAGGAACTTCTTAACCTCAAAATAATCTGGATGATCGTGAACGCCAGAGTAAATTCTTTCGTTCTATTCGTATGCCCGGGCAGGAATTATCTGAAAAGGTAAAAATACGTGTCCGATGCTTGATCCTTCGTATAACAAAATGAATCCCAAATAAATCTCTTGCCTCGTACACGTCCTATTAGCGTCGTCGTCTGCTTCCCCGTGGACAGCGTGCAGAAGTCAACCCCCATTAGAAGACATTTCGGAGCAGATTGCAGGTTTGCCATTCATAGCGGCTGGGCTCTTTATTCTTTATTTTCTTTGGATTCCCATTGACACGGCGAGTACAATGCCTACAGGCACAAGGAATTGCCCTCTAATGAGCGCGTGCCGCTGACAGAAATATATACTGCTTTTACATAGGCATTATTATTATTGTCATTAATATTATTATTATTATGCACAGTATTTTACATTAACCATAAATGCCTATACTCCGAACACGATAACGTCTCAATTACTCTAAACTGTCTCACCTGTTACCTGTCGAAAATTTAAGACTTAATTACTTTTATTAGTCGGTTATCCCATTCAATTTTTTTTCAGGAATTTCTAACGGTTTTTTTTTTCTGAAATGCCATGAGTTAGGTAAACCATTACGAAGCACCTGTAACCAGTCGTTATTCGTACTGGATAACATAGGGTCGGGTGTACCTAGTCCAGTAGGTACTCGACAAATTGCTAAGCGTTATTATATGTGAATCACCAATCAACCGTCAGTTTTCGAAGGGTAGTTGGACAGCGCGAGCCAATTAAATGGTCGTAATTCTCCCACGTACGCGAGTCCCCGTTATTCACGCACACGCATTAAGTAGATCGCGCCCCTGATAATGAGTGTCGGGGGTGTCGCCCGAGTGGGGACTAAAAGACCCCCAGTAGACCCACTCGTGAATTCATTCAGTAATGTACGTGTGGGAATCTCGCGGTTGGCACTATCGGCATTTCATTCTGATTGGTCGAAAGGAGGAACGCTGCTATTGGCTGAATTCGAATTTTGAATTTGATGGTTGGTAACCGCCTAAAAGACTGTTGCAATGGGTTAACGGATATGACGTATCGATTAACAATGTACTCTATATACCCTCTAATGAAGGGTGGCTGTCGAAGTGGTCGAAGTAAATTAGTGTGTAACGTATCGATATTTCTAATTGATTAGATTAAAATGGAACGACGGTTATTTTTGGCGGATTAGAATGTTTTTTTGGGTAAATCAATTAATAGCTTTATCAGTATGTAGGTATCAGGCGTGGCGACGGCTTTACTAGAATTATCATATGGAAATATATATCTATACTGCGTTCATGTAAATAATAATTATTTTAGTATATATATGTATGTCAAAATTGGTGTGCGGATAAAATGAAAATGGCGGAAGTCGTATCGAGTGATAATAAATGTTTTGATCATTTTTTTTATTCATACGTATACACGGCATAAGATAGACCACAGCGTGGGTATGTCGTCGCGACGCCGTACGTCGAATTATAATGGTCTCGTAAACGTCATTAGTTAAAACGTGACTAGGGAAAGCCCCGGATGATTCCCAGAGCGAGATTGCGTGGGTCTGGACTGGCGTCGGCGACGACCTGCTGGGGCGCCGGTACTCGGGAGCGTCGCGACGCTCGCGTGACACACTGCCACTGTCAGAAGGCTCAATGTATCAGACGTGATTCTAGTATTATGACTCAAAAACCATGATCAACACTGTACCGGATGAGCTTGTTTCTGAGTGAGACCAAAAATTTTTCAAAATTCACTTCCGGTTTGTTATTTCGAATTTCAGTGGGTCGTGAGTTCAATCGTAATTTCCTAGGAAAAGTAGCGTCGGTAAGTTTGAATGGTATTAAAAAAAAGTCATTCGGTTTCGTACACCGATTTTGACATTTCCAGTAATAGGAAAAAAAAACGTGAGGGCAATCAGTTACAGAAAATGATTTCGCAGTTGACTCGTGAATGACAACGAAAGTCTATTTAAAGCACGTCCACCGCGCAGCGGGACTCCTATGGGAATGTACATTCCTTCGTAGAAGCCGAGACACCTCGAACTAAAGAATATTTCGTTTTCCTGTCCTAAAGAAAATTGAAAGTTTAAATATAGATTTTCAGGAAAATAACGTCACGCCGTTACCAAAAATATCGTTTGCTGCGTTTCATCACGAAACGTGTCTTTTATCTGTCTTAAGCATCCGTATACCCTTGTTCGTGGTGTCTCTGACATAACCTAAGAGTCATACGTGTCGGTAACCAGCGACAATTTACTCGTACAAGTTCAATGCATACCGCGTGATGACTATATTAATATCTCTCGAATCACGAATTTCGCAAGTAGCCGTTTGGTTATTCGTGATTGAATCAACGCGCGAAGACTAGTGTAACTATTTCAATGCATCGTGTGTCATTGCGTGCACGCAATATTTAGCCGAACCCCCCTGGACGCCAGCTACGAGTGAGTCAGTGCGACGACGTCGGCGTCTAGACGCCACCACCACCCCGTCGTCATCAAGTGATTTGCTTGGTGCCCTTACGAACAGGCGCCGCTTAAGACCGGTTAACCGCTCCCTAAAAAGTTAACGAGGCGCTCGAAAGATCATTTGACTTTTTCATGACTCTTGCAAAGACAAATGTATTATTTAATTAGCATACGAAAAGATCTTCGGTAAAAGTAACGGGGAACAATAGTTAATATAATTTTCTTCGAATAATCGAAAACTTCAATCGTACAAATCATATTTAAAATATTTTCAATAGAAAACACTTTCTTCCAGGTATCAGTCGTTTTCTGTACCAACCCTTAGAAATTCAAATTACAACCTTCTATATTTATACGAAAACTTTCTAAAAGCTTTACTACCAAGGCCGAGTCCAAGTATCGAAGGCGAACGTAAAGGGTGCGTAAGGGTGCGTAGGCCCAGGTGAATCATAGTAGGTACCTTCGCGTGTAGCAACCCCGAAGCGTATACGCGCCCCACAACTATGCGTAAAGACACGCACCCCCCGATGGCAATTATTCGCGGCGACGCATGCCTCGTCATCGGGGTATGCGATAAGTTTGTCGATAATGATCGGAATAAAAAAAAAACTTACGGGATACTACAGAGTTCGAGCGTCGGCACGATCGGGGAGGGGCTCGTAGTAAGCGCGAATGGACACAAGGGTGGAATAAGGAATTATAAAAATCCGCTGGTAGCTCGGATTAGGTGTGAAAAAAAATGGCGGCCAAACACACGGACACATACACGCACGTGGGGGCGAAGGGGGGAATTATTGTGTGCTGCAAGTTAAAATCCTTTTTGTACCAATATATAGGTTGCATTAAAATGCAAATCTTTATCCGTCAAAATTGGCATCATCCTTTCATGATTCACCGGCCTGCCGACCCTTTCCTCCTCGCGCTTATTGGCCGAGGATGACGTGCGCGTGCGCCTTTACGCCTAACGAGCGAATCAACGAACGGAGTAAGCCGAGCAGGCTGTATTTTAAACGGGCAATTTCACGAGTCCTTGGCCACTGTAGTGATTTCATCCCCTGAATAGCGGAAGGGCGCTAACTACCCTTATATCTACTGGTGACAGGAGGGACGTCGCGACGCCCTAAACGCATCTTCGTCACCTCAACAGGTCCATGAATAAGTTAGGAAACGGTGCCCACTCGACTTGGTAAATCTAATGGATTATACGGATATCGAATACGCAGTGACGTAATATACATATATATATATATATATATTATTTGGAATTTTCGTAAGGGATCAAAGAAGCTTAAATAAAATGTTTTTATTAATTTTACTAGCTGCACAAAATTTTACATTTTTTTTCTTCCCCTTCTTCCTTTTCAATATTCCACCCGGTAAGTAGCTTCCCTTCAATTTTCTATCAGTACGTAGGAGTAAATTGGCTAAAGCGTAGAAGGGATGGAGGATGCCTCTACCGGTAGGTTAGGGACGAGAACGTTTTCGAGGGCACAATGAATTTGCATCGAAAGTGGCTCTTAAACGTTTTCTTCGGGAAGGTCCCTACCTCCTGCAAACGAGAGCGCAGATTGTATACGAAATTCTCCACTGATTCGATATTACATAGTGGCAAATGGCAATATTCGTAGAGATGGTTTCGCCCATTTTTTATTACGTGTATATTAACCCCATGTACACTTGTACGATATAAAATCATAATAAAAAGTAACTAGGATTAAGTCGAGTTAATTATAAAAGATAGTAGGCCAATGATTTATTGATATTAAAAACTCTGATAATCACCGATACGACATCTTTCATATAGATTATAGACCAAGAAACTCTCAATCTATAAATAGGAGAGTGCGACACACGAAATGTCAACCAGTTACAGTTTTACGTCCTTCAAACAAGAAAATGAGAAATCCAGACGGATTTCAATTATTCTTCGAAGCTTCGACATTATTAATTAACGTATCACGAAAGGTTACACGTTCTATTTCATTAATACGTTGTAACCAATGCGTCTCGTACGTAATGAGAATTCAAAATTTCCCGCCCTTCATAAAGTATAAATATACTCTACCTGAAAGCTAGTAATTAGGAAACTCAAAATAATAACTAATAAGCACGCGGTAGCTGGATACCAATTAATTCATACCTTCTACCATATTCCAATAGTCCCTTCGATATAACAATGGTAATTAATGAAATCTTATGGTTGCGTACGCACGTGGTGGGTGTGTATAAATCATAGCCGTGCCACGGGGTACCATATGGTCAATGCTCAAAGGGCCCGCACACTAGAACGGGTGTCCATGGTGACCACGTGCCTTAAACAGGAGGGCCGGGGGGCCAGGGGAGGGGGCTACCCATTGCTACCGCTCAACAGCGAGTAGCGATACTTATGGGGATTGAATATTTTTAGAAGGCTCCTCATGTTGGTAACAATCAAATACCCATAGAATTTATTGCGCCTGAGTTTGATCCTCCCACGCGAGAAAGAAAAATCTTTGAGATTATTTCAATCATTTGATGACGTATATGTATGTAGCTCTACAGTGAATGTCTTTACACGAGAGTAAGAAAGATAGAGTATTATAGTGTACAAGTCTCTCTCTCTCTCTCTCTCTCTCTCTCTCTCTCTCTCTCTCTCTCTCTCTTTAGAGGAGACAGATATACGCAGGGGGTAGACTGTAAAAGAATTATGAAAAATTCAAATTCGATCGAAATACCCTGGTGGCTCTGGCAAGTAGAAGCGATCGATTTAATTGAGTCTCGACGAAACCTAACCTAACCTAAAGACAGACGCTCTCCACCCCCATCAACTTCGTGTACATCTATAGTCAGAGGAGACACGATATGTATACCCACGTATAGAGTTTAAATACAGAAATAAGTCGTTGCGAAGAAAGTCACAGGGACGAACTCGTGCGCACGCGAGAGTAATGCCGATCAAAATACATGTTATTTCAAATGGAAAATATTCTTTCTAATCCCGAGGGTGCTACAGGGTCGGACTGCACTTACCGATAATTTTCATGAAAGACGATACTTTCCGGCGGCACGCATGGAAGTGGGTATCGCACGATCCACACACCTTGAGCTTCCCCCTTTTCTCTCTCTCTCTCTCTTACTTCATTATAGGTACGAGGTTTTTGCCCCGTGCCCCTCTTCTTCTTTGCTTATAGCTCGTGCCCTCGTCCTCACCTGCCTCTTGCAGGGACCCCCTTAATGTTCCCCTGAGTCCCCGACGTAGGCCAGGTGATGACTCACCCTACGACTCCGTAAGGGTCCCTTTTCTCTTTTCTCTTTCTATACCGGCACGTTCCTTTTCTTTTTTCTCCCCTTCTCCCTTCGGTACTCCTGTGTTGCGTAATTTCAAGGTGCGTCTGTGTAACCCACCCTACTCAGCAAGGGGCCAGGGGGGGGGGGCCGAGGAAGCCACGAGCCTGCATAGGGACCAGCACGTAGGTGCTTATACGTACGGAGACAGGATGTGGCAGCGCAGTGAGGATGTGATTTATACGATACCGGAACCCCCTTGGCAAATGTAAAAAAGGGGGAGATCGCGATGGTTAATGTCGAGGAACCATGGACAGACAGCTGCCCATCTGGTTGGGTCTTCGTGCCCGGAGGTCAATGATTTTTACCTATGGATTCTTATGGGAGATAGCGATTACTGGTTTTTTTGAATTAACGGAAGCGACACCGTTTTATTAATATTTCAGGCAAAAGAATTAATGTCCGGGAGAAACAATTTTCAGCTCGAAAAATATTTTCGAGAGCAGGAAGACTTGGAAAAAGTGGGTTCAAAAAAAAAGGGATTGCCTTCTTTTTTTATCTTGCGTGGGTCTCTTTGGGTCTTTTATGGGGATTCTTAGTATCTTATTCAACGGAAGATTATATCTGTTCGACTCGTGCTACAGTTGGTGATTATTTGTGGATAGCTAAGAAAAAACTCTGTAATACTTACCGACAAAGTCCTGCATATTTATTATGGGAAACCCTGTGAAAAAAACGTGTATGGGATTTATAAGTTTTTTTTTCAAATCGTTTGTACGATTCGCACAATCAAAACCTAATTTCAATTTCATTTTTGTCGTGGATATCAATAAATTGCATAAACAATTAATACGTAATATTTTAAGGCATATATGCAATTTTATGTTTTCTTTGAAAAACTTTAACATTTACAATTATCAGGTCAACACTGTAAGCCCAACCCCAGCATTTTGCGGTCGTTAAAGATGAAAGAAAAAATTACAAAAATTACCTTAATTTTAAAAATCCAACAATTATTTAACACATTAACAGAATACGAGCCAAGACACTGGCACAGGTTTCCAAGGAGTACAGAAAGGGTCCCGCAAGAGTAGGACCTGTCTAAATGGTTGGTGTAACACCTTGTAAGTATTTACGTAAGGACCCCAACCAAAATTCACCCCCAAGGCTGGAGTAATCTTTCTTTCATTCAAGGGCTGCACGTCCTTCGGGGGTCCTTTGAAACCCACTAGACACACACAACACAGCCAGCCGGATGTTGCGCGTGCGAGTGCGTGTTCCGCACCTTGGATGGAGTATAGTAACCCTTAAAAAGTGAATGAAAGAAATAAGGGCGGAAGAAGAAGAAGAAGAAGAAGGTCTTGGGTGGTTGGCTACGTTAACCCATGACACGTATATCTACACATATGGACACACGATACACATGCGCGAGATATATATGTATATACAAAGAAGAAAGAACAAAGTATGAATGAACGTAGGAGTAAAAAGACGTAATACGACCTAGGTTAAGAAACCATAGACCTGCACCCTCCGCATGACTATTAGATACCTGCGTGACAGTGAACGAAAGGGTGCTAATCAATCGCTCCAGATATTCCTGACTTTTCTTCGAAATCCACGGTGTGTAATTTCCATAAAAATAAAAAATCCCTTACCACGAGTACCAATGAGAACGCAGATCCTATACAAAAAATAAGTCACACCGACGATATTCGAATAAAAAATATTTTTCAAATACATCGTATAAAGGATTCTTTGAAAAAATTTTAAATCTCAACCAATACTCCTCATACCCTCACCGAGTAGACTGAATAGCACAATACGACTGTCTCCAAAGAAAAACTGCGTTTCCTCGAAATTTTTCGTAAAATCATCATAATTCCTGTTTATCGAAAGCGTAACGGTGTCTACGCCAGAGCGGAACAAACATCTAGCCCCAGTGTCTGCATGCAGTTTTGCATCTGTTCCTCCCGATGCAAAGCCTTTCACGAAAGGATTGGCCAGCTGGCAGTTTACCTGATATTCGCGTAGTAGCCTTGGTATTAGAAGACAGAGAAATGCATGTCGACCATAGTGAGTGTAATTCTCAGTGAATTCACAGAAAAGACCATCCCAAGTATACAGAAGATGCTTAGTGCATTGTCATTGCATTAAATTTCAATGCACCAAAGACTTGTTGATAACAGGTATAGTGATAACAGACTAGAAGACCTGAAACTTATAGGTTATGTTTATATACCTATACGTATGCGCATACATGGATCGCATGTACTGTACGAATATATAGGTAGAGAGTTTGCTATAGTTGGCTCTGGATTCAGTGGCACCCTTACTCAACCTCGTCCTCTTGTTGTCAGGGTGCAAAACAGGGGGCAGAAGGGGGGAGGACTAGAAAGTGCAGCTGCCTGAACTCGATGTCACAGCTTTCGTCTCACAATACCACAATGCCTGATTTCAGCCATTGTTTGCCTGCCTATGTAGCACGCGCCTATTCGGCTGCGTGCCTGCATGCAGCCTGCGGCGTGTGCCTTCTATACTAGTATTACTGCTATGCTGTGTGCTACTCCTCCACAGTCATTCTGGCACCCCTTCAGACTTGCAGCCCTCTGCTGGATTTATTTAGGTGGAAATCTGGCACAGTCCCGGTAGCACCTTTCGATTCGTCTATAACATTACTATCGATACACATATGGATTGATACAGCTGGATTGACCTTTTGGTTGACATTAATTGCTTGGATTATACGTACTGATAGTATTTATATATCTGGATGATATACGCGAGCACGGTATTGCGTGGTCTGAGAATTTGGTTCAGGGTGGGTCAACTTGAGGAAGTGAAGGGTCAGGGGTGGGATTCCTTGGGGTTGGGAACGATGTTTGGGTAGAATGAATTTTTGAGGAGAGAACCGACTTTAATGGTGGTTAAAGGAATTAGGGATTCTTTAAGTGTCGTTATACCTGCTTCGTCGTTGGGATTGACGAATTGAGCGATTAATTTTGGAACTTGTGGATTTTTGAAAATTTTAACCATTTTTATCCGCTGTATTACAAGGACAGTTATGAAAATTAATCCGTGAATAGTAATTTGCCGAATTATAATAGCCACGGGCATTTCTTATAGTCATTCATTATAAAAACACGTGGTGCGACAGCAGAGTGATAATCAAGGTTATCGGTATAGAAACTAGTAGCGTGTCCGTATCGCATATGCGTAGAGGACTGTACTAAACGGCGATGAGCAGCAACAGATACATTTATCTGCATAGCAATTGGTCCCCCTTAATTAATTAATAGCCGAGCATCATAGCGCGATGCGCGTGTTGCGTACACACGAGTAAACACAGCCATATGGGATCTCGGAATTAATAGCCGGGAAATGAAGCACGCTCCTGTTACGAATAAATTCTAGATTGCATTTCCTATTTCTTTTAATTACTGGTTACGTATAATTGAGATCTCATTTATATATACCAACAGAAATGCGCACAACACGGTTTATAGCCCACTGTGGATGAACAGACTAAAAAAAATTGTTGGCATGTTACGATTCCCAATAATAATAATAATCAAGGAAGTTAGGTTAGGTAATTAGAATATAGCCGCCATACGTACTAAAGGTGATTAGTAAAATTCGTTGAGTTACGAATACAAAACACGTATCAGAAATCGCACACGCTTTACAGATAAGGCGAATATCGCGACTGGATCAGCTACATATGTACACCTACGCATATCCCATAAGTAGATCCCACAACGGCATATGTTCTCTGCGGTCGCAGTCATATTTCGGTATTAGAGTCTAATCGTAAATGGCATAAGCCATGGAAGCTATAGGAGCACACGAAACAACTTGGAACCAAATGCCGGTCGCGTCACGCGACTGTTTTGGTTTAACTTCGGTTCTGCCTTCCATACCTTCACGCAATCTGGAATGCTGAATCCTACTAGGAAGGCAGCCATTTGCAAGGCCGATTCACTTTCTCACGAAGCGTTTACACGGCAAATATTTTCGCATAGCGATGCCTCGTTGGCTCTGGACTTCTAACCCAGTTTTCGAAATCCAATAGAATATGGCAGTATAAGGTAATTTAGATACGTAGTAAATACCTAGATACATAGATACGTGGATACGTAATTACTAAGTTGTTAGATTAGACATCGATAGTACATATATAAAGTCGAGTAGATAATTCTTTATTCAGTAAATAGCAGACTGTATATGGCAACTTAGTAACCCAAGCAAGGTAAGGGTGCCTGACAGGGCTGAACGTTCTGGCATATATCAAGTAGTTTATTAGAGCTCGTGCGACGGCAAACGTTTTTATGGTTTTCGGGCTGACGCCCTTTTCGGCTCGACATCTGTGCCGAAGGGGCTTATCTTCTTGCAGATTCCGATCGGCCACTTTATCAGACTGCTTTGTCCTGGGTTCTAGGAAGCCACACGAAAAATCCGTTTTACCTTACGAACCTAACCTATAAAAATATAACAACTGCTTAGAGCGATATGACTTGGGATTTGTATTGGCGGTTGAGTTTAAGGGCGTACAGTGAATTGGTGGTGATCGTCCCTCATTGGATTTTTACGTTTATACGAGTGTACCACTTTGCGAAAGGGAACTTCTTTTACGGGGCACCGAACAAAACTACACCTTGCATTTCCTCGTTGGCTGTAAGCAAGGGAGAATCTTGATAGCGAGACGTGTGTGCTTTGAAGGAGGCCCCCCCCCCCCCCCTGGCAAGGTGTCTCCCCAAGAGAGTCAGGGCTGCCAGGCATGAAATGAACCTGAATGCTTTTACAACTGTTCCCTGACCCTCGACGCAGGAGCTCACACGCACTAAGACGTATATACAGGCGGTACGTGGACAACCTGCAGTTCTTGTGACGTAGCAGTTACGACCCCTCGTGACGTCACGATCCTCAAGATATAAGGGGGGGACTTCTTTGAGTTATCTTACCGTAGACCTGCCGGAAGTGACGTTCCTGGGACTTCCAAAGGCGTAGAACCTCGAGGATGAAATATTATTTAAATATGAAATAGACTGGATAATATTTTTTTTTGTAAGATAACGTCATAAATTTTTCCTCAATTTTCATTATAAACGAATGTAAAATTTTTTCATTTCGCAATAAAAAAATTGTCAAAAAATTTCATATCACCGTACGACAACGAAAACGAGTACCTGAGTAACGAGGGTGAAATTCTATCAATCCGGAATCACGAATAAAAATTTGGAACCCCCCAATAAAATGGACCCTTACGCAAGCGGATGAGTACCTAAGCCTATGGGGTTTCCTAATCATAGTACCAATGCAAACCCATAGAGCCCCCCACTTTTGTTCTTGCATTGTCGGTTCCGCAGCTGCCTGTACGACCCCCATGCATGCCCCCATAGAGCCACGTCACACCACCTGGTCTATCTACATGTGTGTACCTAGCCTAACCCCGTAAGACCATACACCGGTCTCGACACACGTGCACTTTTCACGCACGTACCAAAACCGTAGCTGCCCACCCCATATAACATACTACACGCTACACGTGAATTCACATAATGCATTCATGCACCAAGAAGATATGTGCCAGACGCGTGCCCTTCTCTTACCAGCGAGGTACCCCATAAGAGATAGCAACCAGCACGTATAACTATTAGGCACACCTATAGATACCGCCAAAAGGGGGAACCCCATTGGGATTATACTGTGTTCAGTATGTACAGTAGTATAACCATGTATTTCCATAAATTTTCATAGATAAAATCATGACACGCGTAGCCCAGCACTCCTGTGCAAAACCCACGGCCAACTTGGCAGACGTCAAAATTAACGCAACGTCCCATCGAGCGGCCTTATCAATGTTTCATGGACTATTTTTGATCAATAAATATCGTCACACCGTAAACCCATAGCGATGGCTCGGACTTCATCGACTTTTTCTTATTCGGTATACGATCCCTACGTACGGATGATATAGCCGCTATAGATATAACAGCGTCACGACGGACGACGCTATCACTTGCCACATAATATGACACCGGCTTATCGTATTGTTGTGAAGTCCGATAGCATTGTGTTATATCGTCAGCATTATCACGTCCCTACGTAAACTCCTGCACGCGACTGTGTTTGGCCTTCTGATAATTATGTTTGACAGAGGCAATGGTTAAGACCGGGACCGCCAGGCGTCGCCCCCGTATACCTACGTATACTTTGCTAAGAATGAAAAGGCACCCATAGTATGGTCCACCGGCTGGCTGCGTAACGCAAGGGTTCTAAGGCTTTGCCTCGCTACCGTTTACAGAAGGGGATACCAACCATCGTGCTTATCAATTATTGTCACTGGTCAAAGGAAGGTAAACAGATGCATCGATAACGTTATGATGGACATTATCAAATCGAACTTTTCATAGGATCAATTGACACGTGAGGCCTTGCGAACTCTGTTGGACTATGGGAGGATATATTTACTATATATATATATATAACCGCTTATTTAGTTTCCGGGCTGTTATCACCTCTTCATTGGTATTCGCTTGAAAACTAATCCAGCAGATGTTAATGCATATATATATTCCTATTATATACAGATGGGTTTCATAAGCCTCGATCATATGCCGTAACATACGTGCACTTATGCCAGGAACTGTACTTGAGATGAAATAATTTTTTTTCTATGACTATGACTCCTGCGTAGGTAGCTTGTATACAGTGCGTATACGCACAATAAATAATTTCTTACTTCTTACCAAAGAGATACGCATCTGTGCGTGAAGTCTCGATGATGCGGGCACGAGTTCTATGTTCTCGATGCTCAATGCGTTACGGACAATACGCACTCCTTACTGATATCCTGAAACCATGTATGCGTGCGTATTACGCAGCGTCAAGTGTTCGACGTATGGCTATCGATGACGTAACCACCACCAGTACGGTGTATACAGGCTGATCGGTATCGATAAAAAATTAAAAATTTTTTTATCTGTTGGAAAATCTTTTTTAGAGTAAAGTTAAATAAAATTAGGACAAAATTTTTCGTTTGGTACCTTCAAAAAATTAGTCAATCATTTACGTAGGACCATCGCAAGGTTTTGTTCGTACCCTGACTCGCTCACGTTCCATGGGGTTTCCATGGGGGTGTCGCTCTGTGGGGGTTGCCCACTTACGCATCTGTCCACCAGCATCCCTCGGTAAATACGCCGCAGAACACACAGGAACGTACTATACGGCAAGAGTGTGCCGGCCGTGTAGGGGTGGTTTTTGGGCCACATGCCGAGGGTACTCTCCGTTACCGCTACTGCTGGTAGAGAGGTTAGGTACTGTCAAATCCTTGCGAAGGGGATGCGAAGATCTTAATCGTGGACGAGTGGTAGGTATGTTTTTTCGTATTATGAATTTTGTGTGGTATTTTAATTTTCCAACAGATTTTTATCTTTTCGGTAAGGGAGGAAATGCTTGATGAAACCAAGAGGGTGTTTAGCGGTCTGTCGAAGAGGCTGCCCGTAGACGTCTTTGCACTAGAATGGGGTATTACAGTTATACGATACCTAAATTTTATTTTACCCGCAGAATGTGGGTCGCAGCAGGTATCATGAGAATTTGAAGTATTATCATGGAGGCTGGTTCTATGTTAGCCTTGAGGAGTAGCGAGTCTACGTTCAATTGTGTTGGAATTGTACTGGAAGGATGACGTTGATGAGGACTTATAAGGACGCCTATATATATATTCACCATAGGGGTATGTTCAGTGACATTCTGATATCTAGCTAGTTTAATCGAGGACGCTATTCAATGCCGTTCTTCATCTTTTCCGGTATTTTCTAAGTGCCCATATATAGGTATATGCAGCATAGGTTCGTTCATGATACGGGCATACCGATCATTTGTATTGTATACAATAAGGTGATGGACTTGGGATTTTTATTCTGCAAGATTTCGAGCATCTGAGAGGCTGCGGGTAGATTATTCCAAGGTGAGTATTTTAGAGAGAGAAAAAAATAATAAAGAAATCCCACAGTCATTAATGAAAAGGAGATTCCCTGGTAGTGAGTACAAAAGAAATTCTGAGGAAGACTCGTTGACAAATAACGGTCGATATTTTAATATTATAACGGTGACTCGCGATTGATAAGAAAAAGTCGACAATTCGTAGAATCTCGAACAAGAATAAGTAATAAAAGTCAATTAGGGTAATAAAGTTTGAAAAAAAAAATTTCTTTGGTATTCCCTGATTAACGTACAAAGAATGAAATGATGAGTGTACAGTAAAACGACGACGTTATTAGCGTCAACTACGTTCTTGATAAATATTAAAGATTATCTCACCCCCTTGTCTCGGGCTCTTATCCAAGCACTATATTATTACGGGAGCCCCTTGAAAATATAAAGTTACTCTACCGATTCGCGAGGGTGCAATAAACGACGGCATCGTGAACCCGTCGAGTGCTTTTACGAATGGCTGGTTGGCACTTTTCAAATTTTCACCATTAATTTTCCCGCCTTCTACCGGGAAATCCCGCACGTTTTACGGTCAATGAATGCTGTCGGACTTGATTGCAATTAAAATTCCCTCCTGCGATGAACTTTTAATCGAGGATTATTAATATTACATCGACCCTATTAATTATCCTATACATCATAAAGCGTATCCTCGTACAAGCCAGTATATCGTAGACAGATAAAATTTGTATATTTTCAGTAGAAAATTTTTTCTAAATCATCTTTCTCCTTAAACCGCATAAAATTCTTTCCGAGAAACTATGTAACGTAATAAGCATATACATATATTCGGATGCTAATTATGAAACGTGAAGTATTAAATGAAGCCCTTTGGTGTCCGAAGCGGTAATGGCACTTGTAGGGAGTCCTATAGTGGATTACTTTACCATGGTGCCTATATTTCGATATCCAAAGCAGCTGACCGGAAGAGGGACCACGACACTTCCTTCCTGTGTCCTGTCTATCCTGCTGCATTGCATTGTCCTGGTATACCTGTATATATATATAAAAAAAATAAAGAACGTGACTCAATACTTGTCATCGATACTAGTGCACAGTGTAAATTTGAAATCCGAGACCCGAATGCAATGGAATGAACGACCAATGCACATAAGTGCATGGGAGATAGGTAGATGCATTTTTCTCATTATCAACGGCGCTCCCTATTGTCATTAGAGGGGCGAAAGTATATTGACAGTATATATCGTACCAGTGACTATTGATGATCCAGGTAGGTAAATAAGAGACAAAAGAAAGGTAGGTGAGTCATTCCAAAGCATGGCACTCGTTCCCATAGCTACAGGATAAACACCATAAACGCACTACGCCCACCTGTACATATCGGTGCAAGGGATGCAACCCCAAAGCGAAACGTGCATGCGTCTACATAGACGACCATCCCCTTGACAAATGCCGTGGGAAGAATACACATTTGGCCATCGATTATTTCGAGTGAACTAAAAATATGCTGAAACCGTACACATTGGCTGTATCGTTAAGGCTTCGTCTTGGACCTTGTCGCCACGCTGAGCTTTAGAGAGGACACGCAGCATGCGTGAATACTCATTAAAAAAATTAATTACCATACGTATATGGGATTAAAGGAAATATTTTTTAAGTGGTTTAAAAAAAGGGGTCATGGGGGAAACCTGCAAAGTGGTTCACCTGTACGGTTCAGGATGCATGACTGCCCCGTGTCAGGAACATCGTATGGGACACCATATGTGCGACATGCGAATGAAAAGTAAAGAGAGTATCATTAGATCCCATGGACTCTCGCTGAGCCATTAATCCAGGATAGGAGAAAACCCATGAAAAATGACTGGGAAGGAAAATTAGATGAATTTTCATGAATCTCAGCGTCGTCCAACTGTGACAACCCAAGTAAACAAGGTCCCATAAGAACCAGTCGGTAGAAACACCATAAAGTATCAAGTGACAGAATTTAACCCAGTTCAGAAGCATCCCCAAATAGCCATAACAGTAAAATTCAACCCTCGACAATACGGAGGGCTACGCGTCCAGATATAATAATCCTCATTGAATATCGCGACATATCTGCGTATATCGTCTATGCCAGCCAGTCAGCCAGCCAGCCACCTCAGCCAGCCACCCAGTCATCCAGACGCAATGTGACAGATGGGACTCAAGTCTCATAGGTTCCACGTATGCTAGGCACTCTTCTCCATATTCCATGCCATCGACCCCCAGGACGTTCAGGTCCCACCAAGGGGTGAAAAGGCTTTTTCTCTCTTTGTACTCGTCACGCGTCCCGACGCCCTGCGCCGCGTGTCACCGCGACACCATGAGTCCAACAAAGAGAATAGACGATCGCACGGGGCTGCTTTCTTATATCCGTTCAATTTACCGCACCGTCTCATCGTCCTGGACGATAATCGTACCTTAGACATATCCGTATTGTCTACTTCGTAATCTATGCCTGATAGCTACAGGTATATCTTCCTCAAGACCATCGTAATATACCAGGCCAGTCCACATGTATGCTGTAGGAGATTGCTATGGCGTGCAGCAGGTGTCCACGGGTCAGGTCTATGGTTACGTGGTTGTCAGGTCAAAATTTGACTGACCCATGACACCTGGAAGAGAACCTTACTTTGAGAATGATATCGATGGCACGGAATTACATACTCGATGAGATGTACTCGCATCCTGACACGTGCCACTAGGGATCCCTTACACGGTAGCTTATAGTTTACACATATATAGTATAGAGCATACGGTAAGAGCACATCATTTTACATGGAGTATGTATAATGGATATAATGTTTCTTGAGTATGACAGGTTTCCGATATCCTCCACGTGTCAAAGGAATTACGTTACTATGAGTCTAGCTGTACGTGAAGTTATCATAAACACACTGTACGTTTGATTTAATGAATAATAAATAAGTTTCACTCGCGTAAAATCCCGAGTAAAATTTTTATCGTTTAAAATAGATCAAAAGGAGAATCAATCTTAATGTTTATCTCGTTAGAAAAATTGAGTCCGGGTAATTAACGTTTAACAGTGCGTATCTCCGATCGATAACAATTTGTCAGGTTAGACTGTATTGTCGCAAATCACGAAGGCTCTCTAAGATGATTGTCTCACGAGAATCAAATCGTTTTCATTATACATTGATATTAATATCCCGCGAAGACCCATGCCCGTAGAATTTAATACGAAGTTCATGCCAAGTCTCGGTTAAGGAATAATTTAATCAATTCAATTCCAAGAACGGTACTTTGGCAGAAAAATCGAGAGAAAAAATCAAAATAAGTAATCAAAGAGAAAAGGAGCAATCACACCAATTGCCATTTGCAGAGATGACATTAACCCGTCACAGCATCTTCCCCCTAGTGAACCGTCATTCAAGTGTCACACGAGGGTGAGTTAGTGACGTGCCCCAAAGAAAGTCCTGACAAAACTGTCTTTTTTTTGTTCGACGCTAGGCGTCATTTCTAGTAGAAACTAAAGCAAAGCCATCGCTGATAACGATGAAGGCATAAAAGAAGCTGCGTGTCTCGCCTGGCACTTTTCCGCTTGCGATTTTTCTCGCGACATAGAAACCCGCCCTGTTCACGACCTGGAATTATGTTAATCTGAAATCATCAGCCCTCTCTCCCCCCTCCTCCTCCTCCTCCTCGCCGCCCCCTCCTTTCATCCCTTAACATTATTCGTGCTCGCGCTCAAAGTGTTACAGTATGTCGCAGCGGGCCGAGTGCCACGGGATAAATGATTACCAGAAAATTACAGTCCGGTCACAGAATTGCATGCGGCTTTTGCAACTTATTATGCTTACTGGCGATCGATACTTTCGAAACTTTTGTCGGCCTGTAGATTGCACGCTACTAAGGGAGGAAGGAGAAACCCAACGTAGCTGCCCGTAATTACGAGCATGAAGAAAAGTAGGTATACCCACTCAGTTGCCCGATGAAGGCCACTCTCTTTTTATAAAGCCCCCATTTACATGTAACATACGTATGCCTATGCCTATGGTTGTCATAGAATTTTAATGAAATTCGGCTAATACTATGTGGCTGGTTTATAAAACTTTTTGAAAAATTCTGTATTTATAGAATTCTTCATTACAGATATATGTATGTATACGTATATGTACACACGTATAGTCGAGTTTCCCACGGTGGCGTTAAAATCCATCGACAGCGTTTATGGGTTCCCATGGAAAATGACAGTGCTTCGAACCCCCTGCAACGAAACGAAGCATCAAACGGCCGAATTAATACCTATATGTATATATATATTTATGGTTAAAGTGTATGTCATATGGTGGGTACTTAATACTATACCTATATGTATACAACCCCATAAGATATAACATATGAGTATCTGTTGTACGTATATTATTGCTATAGAGTTTATTTTAAAAAGCTTGTGAATTCTTTGCAATGTTCTACTGTTATATGAACGTTGTTTCAGAATTGGCTATTGTTCCTGGAAACAATACAGGCTGATTCGAACTTAATACACGAAGGTACCTGAACAGTATGGAGATGATTTTTTTTAAGGATATTAGCTATGGGAACTCGTTCATGGTGTTATATAGAGAAAATATGGCTGCTAAGGGATTGGCTACTTCTTAAAAGGGTCCACCTGTTGCAACTACTGTAGTGGCACCTATACGACCTAGTACCACCCTAACTCTCTAGTTGAACCTATAGAGAATCCGTTAAATTAGCACCTGCTACCCTTGATTGAAAATCCTACTGACACTTCAATCGCACTACTTATCGCGATTAGCAGGGCGTTGCAATTATCCCAGGATAGATAACAATAACCTTCTACAATCAAGATCTTATCAACGTCCTGGCTCTTATCTTCAAGTACTTTTGTACTCGACGGATACCATAACGGAATACCCTTGCACGAACAATGGCGCGATTTTGATCACAAAGCAAAGGACTTTTATTCAGGTTTAGTTTTTTGTCTTCGCATCACCTGTTCGTGGGAAATTTTCATTGGGGCTGATAAAGATAGGTTTGCGAACTTTTATCACTGTATATATGCCTTGTAAGCTTAGTCCCTAATTACTGTACAGATGTAGTGATTTTTTGAAAAACTTTAAGCATGAAGAATCTAAGCTATACGATATATCAATTTACCTGATCGAGACCTGATATCCTCATGGGGCACGTTGGGTATCTGGCGCGTAATTCAAAGTCACTGTAGTTGTATCGCGCCGAAAGAGCCATCTGTGACGGGAGAAATCAAACGTGAGATAATTTTACGTAATCGCGTGGGTCTATAAGCTCGTACCGGATATTGGAGAAATAGCATGGACTAATTCTAACGGGGAGTAACGTAATAAGGATCTCTAGGGTCTGGTACCAACTTTGTGGTCTGCAGTCAGATCGGTCTACGGTTATTGACTTCCGTTTCGTGTCATAGGTCAATTCAGATATCCCCTTGGATAATTAAGACTGAGTCTTGTCCTTTCCAGGCTGCCTTTACAGTTCAATTTACCAAAAATCATCCTGAACCATGGGTATCGTATACAGGATGATTATACGGGTAATAAATAGATCACTCCCTGACCTATATATATGGTGACTTAAAAATAAGGGAAAAAAGTACCTTTCTTCTCAACCACATAATAGCTGTCTATACCGATTTTTTTGTGGATGTTCTACCAGAACGCTTTTTCAAATACGAGAAACAAACACATGGTCTGCGTATCTATTGGAAGCGATCGAGAACGATCGGATGACACTGAATTTATAGGGATCGATTAAAGAAGACCGTTCAGCCCCAAGCAGAAGGTCCCTCGGCTCTATTATTTTTTAGTACGTTGACACGTGGCTGATGAGTCCGAAGATGCGGCAGCTGGGTGAATGACTTGTCATTCAAGTATCTTAAAAATCGAACGCTCGAAGTACAGCCTTAAATAAATATCTTCGTAATTCGGTGCAGTAGGTAGGTGAGCAGCTGTAAAAAAATTTTTAAAAATTGATTTTAATCGAAATCATCAAAATTAATTATCGATATCTCCAATAACCTTTGTTATCCTTAAACGTTCGAGGTTCCGAAATAAGCCTATCACTTTCGGCAAAGATCGTCGAACCTTAAAATGACTTGCATTTGAGGTTAGGAGTAGCCTCACCTGGTGGTCACACTTCAGGGGGTACTCCTAGGGTAAATTTGACGGAAGACACAGGGCGGAAGGAATGTCTTACACGCACGCGCTTAACCCCTATGACTTGAGGCAACTCAAATCGGCCATATCAATAACGTTTATTCCATTTTGTAGCGTGACTTGAGATTTTACGAGACACCCTTTCGAGACCAGCTGTTTGTCTTGGTCTTCTGGTAGATTACTAAACTGTTACGTAATGGCGTCCTGCCGCAGGCATACTTACCTAATTAAACCGTAACGAAGATATTCCTCTCTGGGGTTCGGTTACAAATTAGTGTCGAGAGCACGTGGCTATATTCTGCAGCTGCACAATCGGATGAGACACCTATGCATCATTGAACGTACTAAAATTCATTTATACATGCGCAATAGACGCCTACTGTAAAGCGTCGCGACGGTAGAACGCAGCGATATGAGAAATCGTAATTTTTATGAAGATAAAAAAAATAAATACAAAATTAAAAGTCATTAAAATTTTTGCACGATTCTGATTAGGTCATTATTATTATTCTAGCAAAAAATTCTATAATTAACACTATGAGGTGTTGTTGAACTTAATTAAAAATGACGTGAATAAAGTTACGCTCAAATCCCTGATACGCGACGGATATTACATATAATCAATAGCCAGTGTATAAAACTGTGTAGGCACGAAGTATTGACACATAACGAAAAAGTAGGGAGGATGTTTGATAAAAGATATAGATATTGGTTGAAAGGTAATAGCATTTGCAGGCCCCATCTGTCGTATGCAGTGTAGGTACCTACGAGATAAGGTATTAGGATCACTCGTATCGATTACAGGATTTAATGTTAGGAGACCAAAATTCCCTATTTTACATGACCACTTAATAGAAATACATATATTTAAAAAATAAAACGCGATTGAAAATTTTATATATTTTTTTTATTTCCATTAAAATTTCTTTAAAGGTCCAGCTCGAGAATTTAACGAGATAACTGACCCATCCATATGGTACTTCTTAAAAGGTATCTACATATACCTATATATATATATCGATATAGAGAAACTGTCCGAGACAGGACATCTGCCCGAGGCATTACAAAGATCCATTTATTCGAAGCAAAGGATAATTATAGGTTCGTTCGGCTAATGGGCCCATTTATCAAAACCACACTAACCCATATCAATTGAAGTCTGGGCCTTATACCTAAAAATATTCCCTTTCTTTTCTATTACATGTCCAGTGTACGTATGGCAAGATGAGAATATATACAAAGTTTACTCGCCACGAAGTATATTTACCTAGATATCGTACCTAGAGAAATTATCGATCGTATCCAGGTCGTCAGGAACGACGCCTCAGGTAGTCATGTACAACCTCGAGAAAAAGCCTCGTTCACTTACAAAGTTAAAACTTACCGTCAGGGATCGTATAATTATTGCAAGTGGCCCTGGAGAACGATAGGGGCTCGACATTGCACCTGAACCTTAAAGCGTCCCGTTGCCCGTGAATTCCATTGTTAAGACCCGCATTATTCACTGGCACAACTCGCACTGATATGATTATGCTTAATGGATGCTAAAGAATTACGAACCAGATATATATATATATATATCATACACGATCAAGTAGTGACTGTGACGCCTGGCGAGTCTTTTTTTTTTTTAAGACGTATCTTCATCGACGCGTCGAAAATCTGAGTAATTGTCAGGCTTGTGTCGCTAAATGGGGTTAGGGTTATGAGTAACGAGTGAAATGAGATTTTAGATAAATACGTATATGCCTGATCGAATTGACCTTGAAATTTGTTGGAATTTTACTATGCAGGCGTCTGCACGGGTCATGAATTTTATTAGCCATCGAATAGCGTCGCTCCATTTACTCTTGGGACTTAGGGATGCCACCCCGAAATGCAGTTTGATGTACACTGTGACGCGTGTCAGGAGCCATTTTGGATTCCCTTCGTGACATAGTAAATGCCATACTGATTTTTATGGGTTTACAATGATCCTAACCTACGAGGGTGTTTTCGTATTTTTGATTTAAGGATATCTGAATTTTCAGGGGATTATAAGTATCTGCTATCAATGATTTTGAAAAATATATTTTTTTTAATAATGAGGTAGAGAATTATTATTATTGCGAGAAATCCATTCTATCTCATGGCGGCGAATGCCATGGCCTTATGTCGCGTGCCTTTGTACAGTATAGATATATACCTATGTATTCTATATACGTGCAGGAGCGTACAGATCGTAGAATCGAGACTTCACGGTGCGATGTGCCCCTCGGCTGGTTGCACCCTTTGCTACAAAATCGTGACGCGTGCCTGCATATTTTTTCTCCGGCCGTGAAATGTATTCATCCCCCCGTTTTGAAAATCTGTCGGCGTCCTTTCCCCCCACTGAGGGTAGAAGGGGGAAATTACAAGAGCCACTATGTGCTCGCGGGCCCATATCAACCACCGTCACTTGGAAGTCACTCAACCCCATAGAAAATAGCGACAGCTGGCCCAGCCCAGCACCCACGGGCTGAAGTCCTTAAGTAGGTGCATACGCATTTTTAAAAATTATACAAGTACAGTGACACGCAAGAGTCGCAGGATTCGGCAGGAAGTAACGTGGAAAGGGAAAAATATATGTTTATCAAGAACCTATACAATTTTCTTCGGCAATCATTACTATAATATTCAGGCAACTGTGTTATTCCAAAATTGCTAAATACAGTGTTCAACGCGATTCGTTACCTGTTGCAGTTGACACTGCAGAACTGTTTCGTACGAGAATTAGCGTGGGAACGATATTCACGTTAAATAAAAAATGTAACAGTGGCTGCATACCTATCCGATTGTAAACGGTAAAATTTAAAAATAAATATTCAAAGTAAAAATAATCGAACAAAAATGAATGGAAAACCAATGGAAAATAAAAGCAAAGCTTTTTCGTTTTGACAAGTACTAGCACCTTGGACTCTCATTACGTGCAGTCCATACCATAGGGGTTATCAGGTTTAAGATTAGATTCGAAATTTTTGAAAATTTCATAATTATTTTTGCCAAGGATAAATGTGGGATTTATTGCCTCGAACTGTGTGAAGTTATTTCCAACTTTTTTCTCGATTTTCCAAAACATGAAATATAATTGAAAAGCGTTTCCGGAAGTTTAAGAATTGAGGGTGTCTCGTCTGGACGGGATCGCTCCTAGCGTAGAGACTGTATACGTAAAGCAAGTCAAAGGTGCAACGTTAATTAATCAACCGTCAAACTAACTTATGGTATCTATAGTTACAGTGAGGGCGAAGGGGAGGCGGGGAGTGGCGCGTAACGCTTCATGGAAACCGTTTAAATTCGAATCTGCGCTTTTTGACTATCTGGTGAGAGGCGCATCACGCCGCGTGGATATTTCATTTATGATTTTCCTTGAAAATCAAGTGGGGGCTAAGGAAAGCTCATCGAGCAGCCAATAGGAGACGTCCTACGAAAAGCTCGATGCGCGCGCAGCATTATGGGCGGTACTTTCTGAGAATCATTGGGGTGAAGTGAAGAAGTGGGGGAAACGAGGTATGCTAGGTCGGGGAAACTCGAGTTAGGGTTAGTCTGCGACCAGGCGAGCCAGTGTGCGCTTGCGTGGCCTCCTAGGGCTATAAGGGTCCTCTTATAAGTCTCAACTATCCCTTGGGGGCCACGCGAATTTCTATCGCTTTACCAAAGCCCAACTTTTTGACAACCGGATTGAACTCACCTATCAATATGGGACACAAACGTCATCTACACGGAGGCAGCATAAAAAGAAGGAACTGCAAGGCTGACAAATCAACAAATTTTGAGGTACCCTGATCATCACTATCAGCTTGATTAATTAAAACCGTTCGATGAGACTTGAAGACTGATAAATGCCTGTCTCGATAGACATCTTGTAAATATACGGCATAGACCTACGGTACAATTGACATCATTGACATCGATTGATGATTGCTGAAAGCATGGAGAACAAATTACATTTTTTTCAAAAAGAAATTTGAAAAAATATTTACATTATCATCTGGATTAACTGATGATCCATTGTCTTTGAAGATTGACATCCGGTCTACTGGATCATCTGTCAGTTGGCTGTATATCGATCTGGAAATCGAAGCATCCACCACGTGACGCATTTCCTGCAACACACATAAAATTCAAATGACTTTGTCTTGGCTGAATTGAAACAATAGAATCATTGTACTAAAGATACGTTCGATCAGCAACCTTAACCCCATTTCGACATCGCTGAGCTGCCTTTCTAAGATGCACCGGAATTCACTGACTCGCAACATCATGCACGCCTATCCGATCAATGTTGGAATCTGAATGACGTATACCTGACACATGGAAAAAGACAGCTTGGAAAAAAAAATCTGACAAGATCATCGCTACTCCCGGAAGACACGCTGCCCTCGTCCTGTTCTCGCTACTCAGGCAAATATCTCAGACTGAAGCATCATTAGGTACGATTATCATTCACTACGATCATTAATTTCAAAATAAAATTATCATTTGATTATTAATCGAAATACAAAATCTTAGAAATTTTTTTTGACAAATTTCATCGATTTGCTCGTACTTCAATTTTATGTATTATGATTTTATTGAACATTTATTGTATTGCTTAAACAATCGATTGAGTCAATAGAACCGTATTAGATGTTAAGGAATTTCAAGTGAGATTAAATTTAAGTTTCGGAGTGAGTGTCATTTTGATTTTTACTTGAACATTCAAAATTATTTTTACTCCTTTTTCTTACTTGCTTTTACTTTGCTCTCTTCATTTTTCGTACAAACAATTGATAGATTTTGATTTTTCTTTCTTATCAATTACTTGTATCAGTCACGTCCTTACCGTAACAATTTCTAGTCAACACATCGAAGTCAAAATAATGTCTAGTCACAAATAAATATTCTAGTCAAAATCTAAGTCAAGCATCTTCAAATTATGATTTTCAAATGGTGCCATATATAATTTGAAGTCCTTTGGTTCAATGAAACTATGAAAAAATTTCATTATTCACAAGGACGAGCCATCTAGTCCATAAATCTAGTATAGTCTTGATTAATCGGTTAGTGATAATAATGATAAGAAATCCATACTCCTACATTCCGATCGCACGCGAGTAGATTAATCTAAAAGATACAGAGATTTATAATAATAATAATAAGTATAAATTATATATAACAGAATCTAGTCACTGTCCCTTAATTTTATAATGATTTGAGGTATTACAGGAAATTTCATCTAATCACTTTTCTAGTCAGAAAATAAACATTAAAAAATTTCTAGTCATTATATTTAGTCTTATTTCGATCGATAAATTTGTCTAATTAAAATTAATTTGATATTCGAGATTGAATATGCAGGCCTTTAAAAATGCAATTTATTTTCGGATTTACCCTAAGTTCCCGCAGAAAAAATTAAATTCTTAGTATTACATATGTTTATGCAATCTTATTTAAGTGTCTTGTAATACGTATTCGAATCTGTATATTACCGTTTCACAACGCCCAACACTGCCCGTGAATGCGATGCCATGTGAACTTACGTCGAATGAGTTTGGCAGTCACGATCTTTCAAAAATCCTTGAAAATTAATTTCCAAGTATTTTTGAAAGTACGAAACATTTCCGCAAATTATAAATAAGTTTTCACTATTAAGAACTTAATTGTAGCTTATAAGAAAAAAATTACCTCGGCCATAAAGAAACAACTTAGCAGATACGTATAAGTTGGATTCGTGTCCGATTTGAGCAATCGTAATTTTTTTATTGAATTTTGGGAAACGTGCCAGTATTAATTTTGAGTATTCCGTAAAAAAAAAAGATTTCGTCGGAACAATCAGTACCACCTCTACAAAAATTTAACACGATATACCGAAAAAAACCTGGACAAAATAAAAAAAAATAGATCGTTTTTTGAAAAAAAAAAAAGGAAAATTCAGACTAGTCGGGTTCCGGTGAATCTTTTCGTTTGTCAAATACGCACCAAGTGCCTGTGTATGACGTCATATTTAGTTTAGTTTAGGATCGTCTCAAAAATTAGTTCAAAAATCTTAATTTTAAGTCAAACCTTAATAATTTTGAGTTCCAACAAGGGCTTTTCTTTCAAAGTACAAATTGTCCGTAATGGCAGCTACTAATTATAGAGCAGTTATAGTACAGTAAAGTGTTAGGGTTAGGATAGGTTATGGTTCCGAGGGACGAAATACGTATTCAGGTTGAAAGCACTTCACGAGCTTCCGTACTGCGCAGGCGAAAGCTCTGTGCTTAACTTTCTACCTGAAACGAACTCTGAAATTTGGACGCGTGTCGGTTACTGGCATAAAGGTTAAAATTTAATTAAATAATATACGAAACATAATTTTTTTGGATGAATCAGACCAATCGTCTTTCGCTTATAATTTCATTGCTTTGATTAGATTATAATTAAACGAGTATTACGGGGCTGTGTTTACTTTAATATATTTATTATTCAGGTTTAATAGAATGAATTATCCTCGCAGTTACCATGAACAAAAAAAGCGCGACTAATGCCTACAAAAAATTTGATAATTTTTATTGACACTCTTATTTGGTCCATTTTCAAAATAATAATCCTATTAATAATATCTTTCCACCGACTTCTATCTTGCTACCTATATTCGATTAATTTCATTACATCGGCGAACAAGGCTTGAACAGGAAAAATTTTCATTTGATAGAGACACAATCAAATTTAATTTAAGACCTAGTCATTTCTCTAGTTTAATTTTGTACGATGAGCTTTATAGTCGGTATAAGAGATAGGATAGATATAGTATATCGATAATATTAATAATATATGAATAAAGTAATATATGAAAATATATTAAGAGTGGACTCTAGTCACGGCACCCATGGACAAGAATCCGAAAAGTTCAATCAAAGTGAATGATTTGAAAAATTTTCTTTTATAATGCAAATACAATTTTAATAATAGCATTGATATGCAGTTAATATTACAATTTTAATTAAAAAACTTGATTTTGTAATAACTATATAGGACAAAAAAATAAAAAAAATGATTCGAAATCATAAAACTTTGATGAACGCAGTAAGGTATTTGATCTCAGTCCTCGGGTAATTAATCTAGTTTGTAAGATAAAGATACGTTATAGCACGTAAGAAGAGAAAGCGATAAATCTGTACGTAAAAGACATACCTATAGAATAATTTCAAAAACTCGAGTTTGTGTTCCCAATGAATGCTAAAAGTCAATGCCTACGTCGCGCACACAATCTCTGGAAATATAATGATATTTTGATAATAAGATAAAGGATCGACAATACCAATTTTACAACTTTGCATAATACCCATAATTGTATAATTAAAAAAAAAAAAGATTTAAGGTATCCCAGGTACTTTTAAGGCTTAAATTAATTTTTGCACCGTGTGAATATATCTATGTATTTATTTTTACATGTAATCAGTGCGAGACGAAGTAACGAGACTCTGGCGATAATAAATTACAGCCTCGATACTTCGTCTTTGATAAGCTTGATTTAACGAATAATCGGTACCGTGTGTAGCGTGTGTGTGTTTTTTTATCGATTTTTGTACGTGTGTTGTTTTTGAGCTTGCATTTAACCACGCGATCATATATATTTTTGCTATACCTAATTATACTTTGAAAAAGAAAAAAAAAACAAAAAAACCAAATTCCGCCAATTTTGAATGTACAGTGAAATTTTTTTTCACAACCGATAAGACAAATATAAGCGATACGAGCAGAACACAAAGGCACGCAATTTATAAGCATAATTTTGACAACGAAATAAAATATTTGATGAAAAATCTGTAATGAATTATTTAAAGATGACAGATATGCCCACGCATTCCTAACCTTTTTAAAAGATCCCACTAATGGTTGTCTTCCTATTGAATAATAATGAAAGAAGCGCAGCTATTACGCATTTGAAATACGAAGCATTTTAGCTCTGAATATTTTATTAGTCCTGTGCGATTGAGGCGCAACCCTCCGTTACGTACGAAGACGAAGGAGCGATGAATTCCAGGCTAATGCACTGCATTGGTAACAGCATAAATCGTGATACTATATATTAAATAATAATGAATAAAATAAAAGATATATATGATTAGAATTTTATTAAATTATTATAAATATCAGTACGTGCAGAATTTGCAGTGAGAAATCAAATTTGGTTTAAACGTAAGTCACTATAGACTACCGACTCGTCTTCGTTGAAACCTCAAGAGATTCCAATAAATTGTCTATGATGTGGGATGTGCCGTAGAGTCTTCAAAATGGATGTAATTAATTCTGTAATTATACCGTAGCTATATTAATTCTATGGATACAGGGCGAACTACCTGGTGTCCACGTAGCAGATATATCGCTATAGTGTTACAGGTGATATTACTGGTTTACAAAGTTTCATAAAGTCTAGACGTATAGGAGGCTTCTATAGCGCCATGTATACGAAGACATAGGGAAAGGTATGGACTGTATCTGTCTTTTGGCTGTGATATAAGAAGATAGCTTCTGGAGTTGAGGAAACAACAATATTTATTGAAAAAACTATTTCTTTACCGTACTGTGTATAGTCGGGAAGACGAAACGTGCAATGTTATCGATCTTCTTGAGCGATGTTCGGAATGGCAATTGCAATGTATGGTTTCAGTGAATAAAACTTGGAGTTGTGCGTGGTTCGATCGGAACTTGTTTTCACGTTAGGATCTTCCACTTAGAAACTTGAACAGACGCGGCACTGGGCAAAAATGATTGCGGCTTATCGATTTTCGTGCAATGCAAGGGGAACGTCTTGAAACTTTTTCGAAAACTATTGTGTCGGTCGTATTAACATTTTATGGGTATGGTGACGGTTCGAAGTTTCATAGTGATATTCTTTTTTAAAAAGTGAATAGTGAAAGAAAGAGATAACTAAATAAATATCTTATATAGTATATTCATCGGATCGTGGATTTGGTAATGCATGGATGATCGTGTTATCTGTTATCATTTTAAAATGACTTAAGATTGCTGTGATTATTGCTCGTATTTCACAAGTTCAATATTATGAATTTGATGTCGCTATGATCCAGGAAATATACGGCACTGTCGCAGAGACAGTGTTGAAATTACTTACTCCATGAAGAAGACCTACAATCAGTAATGCAGTAAAGATTATGGCCATCGACTGAAGATAAATAGACCTGGTCGTTAGCATTTCAGTCGGTAACTTGATCTACGTATGATCAAGGGTGGTCGTGTGATACCATGTACTAAAGTTCCCATTTTATCTTCTGATAATGTTAAAGTCCTCGGAAAGGAAAGGTTGAAATACGTTGCAAAATAGTTTTTGACGTTTCTTTCTGTATAACCTTAAGTTTCATTTAATGTTTACGCGATGATTGAAATCGCTGCAAAGTTAGTTAGAGGACCTGTCTATTTTTCCGGAGAAGTAGTAGAATGCCTTGTTACTTTTACAAATCCTCCAAATCCGAGCCATCAAATATCGCAAAGTCACAGGTAATATATTTTACTGTATTTACCATTCATTTCATGAATTGTCAATCAAATTTGAATGTAACTAATTTTTAATTATATTTTAATGTTATTCGCAGTGATGTTTTCGAGAGTCTGGCATGGGGAAGTGCACAGATGCATTGCCAATGTTCTACAAATGCAAAAATGGTCCTTACGGATAAATTAATCTCTCTCGCAAGACCAGCTGCTATAAATGCAAGTAAGGCAATCTTGATATAAAGATTTAAAGTCATTGAAAACAATGTTTTAGAGACTGTCTTAGCTTTTCCACAGACACAACATTTATTCCATGGGAACTGGATAATGGATATGCTGTAATGAACACCAAACCTAAGATCTTGTTCTGTGACCTGAGGTTATCACCTGGCGAGAGTAAAACCTGTAAGTCTTGTATCATTTGTAGTTTTATCATGCTTGTAAACTTCACAATGCTTTCTAGACATTTATCGAGAGACCATTCCAAGCGATGCTCCACCATCGTACAGAGGACAGGCTGTTAAATATTCTTACAAAATATCATTTGGTACACAGCGGATAAACGACTCCATTAAACTCCTGCATGTACCTTTCCGAGTTCTCTCACTAAGTGGTAATATCTCATTAATCCACGACTGATTATGATATAAGAAAGTATGTCTGATTAACTGTTATACATATTTCCAGAGGTGCCTGAAATAACACCCTGCAACGACAGCGTTGATCTGAGTCCCAACAATCCTTTCACAGAAACTCAAAACAAAGAAACCCCACTCGACATAGCCTTGCAAACACTTCAGGTATAAACATGGTCATTCATTTTTAATTCGTTCGTCAAATTGTATCATATATATTTTCAGAACTTGACAGCGAGACGTAGTCCTAATTTCTACAATGTGACAAACGTTCGAGGTCGAGTCGTCCGGTTTTGTTTATTCAAGAGTTCATACAAGCTGGGAGAAGATATCGTTGGGACATTCGATTTTTCAAATGCAACTGTTTCCTGTGCTCAAGTTTCTGTTGCTTTGCAGTCTGAGGAATATGTATCCGATGAGTATAAACGAGGCAAATCTTCTGCGCCAAAATTGGTCAGCTATAACAAGCACCATGAAGTCTGTTTGGGTCTCCGCTATTCTCAGTTGGTGTTACCGATACCCCTGCACGTCACACCAGACTTTACCACGGATCTGGTTACTCTAAAATGGCGATTACACTTCGAATTTGTGACAACCGTTAAATTAATGGAACTGCCCAACGAGCGTACAATTGATTGGCAAGGACCTTCTTCAATAGACGTGGAAACAATGGTTTGGGATCTACCTCTTCACATTCATCCCACAACAACACCTCCAAACACTGCCCCACATACGACGTGTACGTTATCGGTATAGTTCTAGCATATACTCCAAAATAAAACATATTTATATTAAACATCTTTACAGTCGCTAAGCATAAAAATATATTTCTTCTTTACAAACTTCACAATTCAATTAAAACGAAAGTTAACAATAAAAAGTGTGTGTTGCGAGCCTCCTTATGTTCCTGAGATATCCATTTAACATTATCATTGCTTAATACATTAACAGTAATCTAGTAGGTAAATAATGTCTGATAATTAGTTCAGTAAGATGAAGCGGCTGGAGAATTTGGTGTCGAAGAAGAAGTTGACATTGACGATTGGGTAGTTCCAGGAGGTAATGGAATTATAGGTGGTAATGGTGGAAGTGGTGGAGGTGGTAAAGGTGGTGGCTGTGGTATTATTTGAGCTTGGGTGTGCTGTAACGAGAGGGGTGGAGCCAGTTGCGCATGATAATCGTACCGATAGCATTCGAAAGGTTCCCATTGAGGTTCATGAGGTATACCGAGACCAGTCAGTGAGCTTGTACCAGAAGGAGGTCCATAGTAGCTCGCTCTGTCGGCCATCCCAGGAACATAATTGTACTGTGGTTCCAGCAAACTCTGTAGATGTCTTATATACGTAATGGCGTGCCTGAGCGATTCGATTTTCGAAAGTTTCTTGCCGGGTGGTTTGCAGATTGGAAGCTTCGAGCGTAAAAGTTCGAATGCGCGATTCATGTCGCGCATGCGCGTTCGTTCGCGATCGCACGCAGACTTCTTGTAATCTGAAAAGTGACAAAGTATTATAACACGTCCAATCGTTAAAAGAAAATTGTTCGACGACCGACCAGCAAAACGATATGCCAGACACTAGTAACAATCACCAGTTTCATAAAACAAGCATTTCTCCATCCGATGATTCTGGCCATTGCATCCCACGAAGTTGCAAGTTCTTGCAAAAACGTAAGAGTCCACGTTGGCCATATTGGTTGTACCGGTGGTCGTCGTACTTCCGGATTCTCGCAGCTCACCTTTCTCAGTCTGTGAAGGTTCTCTTTGGACAGGCTTTATATTGGTCTCATGAAGCATTTCCAGATGTGGATGTGGTCCAACTACTTCAGGTTCCGGTACCCTTATTACCAGAACTCCATCGTGAGTCTGAGATTGTTGTTCAAGTGCTGCATCCTGCCATCTTTTTCTTAAAGACTGTCGACGACCTGAGCCTACTGACTCATCTGCACACGTAAATTTTCTTTTATTATTATCTTTATTCTATTACAAATTATCGAAATAACGATATGGCATTTTTCGCGAGCGAATATCTAAACTGAGATGCTGACCTAGAGCAGGCATGGTAGCGGACGCACCAGATGTTTGATCACGTTCCGTTGTTGATACACGACGATGGTGTCTCTCATGCTGAAGATGAGATTGATGAGGCTGCTGTTGCTGATGTCGATCTTGATGTTGATTCTGTCGATGTCGATGTTGCTGCTTCGTATTCTCGTCTAGATCCAGCAAGACGGGTGACTGTGCGTAATCCTCTTCGTTGCTCTCATTGTCTGACTGAAACAACCCAGACAAAAGACACACAACGCGCACACACTCCTCGGGTTGTCCAAAAATTATGAATTCACGGGCTGAGTAAAAGATTCACGAAGAGCTACCTCGTTCCTTGAAAATTCAGCACGGTACTCGTCGCTCGGCTCCATCGATCAGGAATCAGTTCACTTTTTAACTTTGATCCAGGCAAACACTTCCACCTTGAAGTTCACATAAATATCGAAGTAGACGTCTTCGCGAATTCCAGGTACTTTCCAATAAAATGATAAAAAATTATTAACCTATGGCCTGTGCACCTCTTGGAAGGTGTCACGTGCGACTAGAGGAGGCGTTTGTCCTGAATGTAGAGGAAAAGATGTAGATCGGACACAGACAGTCGTTATTAATGTTAATTTTATCCGTTTATTAAGTATTCAGGTGTTCGGGCAGAGGTTCTCATCTGCGTCCTCCAATTGGATCGTCTACGGAGATCCCTCCGACACGCAACTACGACATCGTAATTTCTCGCTCGCAGGGTCGGATTAGGATTACGTGGAGCCTCTTACCGCGGAGGATTCCAGTAATCGCATAGAACTCATTCACGGGATGTTTCTCTTGGTTCCCAGGTTTTATCAGGTACGTTTCGTAGAGTTTATATTGAGTAGATTGCGACGTGTCCGTCGAGTGGATGAACAGTTTCTCTTGAGTCTTGTAAATGGCGTCTAGTCTTGGCTCTGGCTATAGTCTGATTAACATGAGAGGCGCTGAGGGATTGGGATAAAAATGGGAATACAAACGTTGGAACATAATAGGCATTCGTTTGATGCTAATACTAATGAGGTGGAACCATATCTATGTATGTATAAGGGACAATGGAGAATAGTTCTCGTTGAGCAAGTCCCCCGAGATGTGACATACGGGACTAGAGATCGGAATTCAAAATGAGGAAAATTCTCCATTACTTTATCTCATATTTTATCTCCGGATATGATTCAAATTAATTCGTGTTTTTTTTTATCATTTGTGTTAAGTTCTCACGATAGTGATGCTTATATTAGAATTACTTATCTTCACTTAATTTTAAACCACTTTTTTTATATTATTAATTTCCCTTTCATTTTACTTCAACTATTATTAAAAAGCTCGTTTAAGATCAATCGAGCATTGATTAACGTTTTTTTTATAGATTTGGATATGACGTTGATTATTGCACTTGATTCAAAAAACATGCATTCTGCAGTTTACGAGAAGTATGACGTAAATTGGCAAGGCACTTGTATTTTTCTGTAAATTGCTAATGTTTGACTTTCGATAAGACAAATCCGCTTTATCCGATGATTTTAAGATTTTTATTAATGTTATGGATCTGTTAATTTGTACTGTGCTCTGATGAGTTTCCCTTCTTCTTCTTCTTCTTCTCATTAATTCTTATCTCTTTTTCAGACCGTCTCCAATTTTTCTCATCGACCACTCACTGGCTCATCTTAATAGACAAGGTGCAACTGGCGGCAGTGGATAAATCTGAATGGACCATAAGGATGCTGATCAACTTGTCAATGTCTCACTAGTCCGGCTAACTTTATTTTCTCTGACAGATAAGCTACGTAACATCATACTACCGTCGTAACGGCTAACACGGGTTGTCAAAGTTGGTCTGTTTGAGCCGCTAGAACTGCTGCTGTTGCGTCCATAGCGATCTAAATGGAATTTAATTCAAAATATGTATCATGTATGGTATGTATACGAATGTATCAGCAAACTTTAAAAGATTAGTATATACACGAAAATGAATGGTAATGTTAAAAATTACTTTTACAGGAAGTAACGGAATTATCTATTTAATTTTCTACAACTTCGTACTACAGAGGTAATTGAAAGAAATATTTTTCCATGAAAATATCACTCGTTACAACTACAAGAGATTATTATGTCCAATGAATATTATCCCCCACGTGATTACCGTTAAAAACCACTCGTATTGCTGTAACGTTTACAGTACATTTTTTTTTCTGTGCATTCATTTGCCATGACTCGTATATTTTTAGAAAACAAGGGCGAGCAAAAAAGCGTCTACTTACTAAAGCTTGGTGAATAACTATGGCCCATTAAAGGAAGTCGGAGTCTGATAAGCTGCCGGAGGCGACTGATCAATGTTCGCCGTAACTCGTTATTAAAAGCCAAGTAAATCCATGGGTTAACGCAACTATTCAAGCTGCTAAGAAGTGCGAGGATAGTGAAGGTTGTTCCTAAAAGGTGTACGCCATTATTATTTACATTTATCTCCCTGCACTTATTTTCTTTTATCTTTTAGTTTTATAATTCTTCCTCCCCTCCACCTCCACCTCGTTTGGATGACCAAGTACAAACGTTTTTAACCACTTTCCTCTTTTCATTAACTCACCACTGTAGAATGGCGATGAAGATGCTTGTGGGTCCCAACTGGCCCAAAGTTGACAACTAATGAATGGACTGCTGCATATTATATAAAGACTTATGACAGCTATAGTCTGTTTCAGGGTATTAATTCTTGCCCTTGATATCAAAAGTGTTCGATTTCGAAAATGATTTTGATTTTTTTCAAGGAGATTGCCATTGGCACCAATTTCTGTTAATCCATCGACATTGCTGTTTCTCCAGATTCCCATGCATATACCAGTGTACGTATATAAAAGAACGCAAAGAGGCAACAGGAACACAGAAAAGCTGTACCTGCAGGCAATTAAAATATACATATACCAAAGTCCAATTACATTGCATCACTCATACTGCTCCTTCTTACCAGGTGACATAAGCTTGTTCTCCATACGAAAGGTCAAACGTGGCCCAACAATCATAAACGCCTGGCACCACTTCCTGATACGAGAAGACAAAGAGCTGACCATACGAAGGACAATGTTCTAATGAAATATCAATGCTAAATTAGAAAGCCACTCAAAAAGATTGACATACCTGTGGCGTGCAGAATGTAAGTGCGATGACCCATGCGCAATAGACCATCACTCGCGATTGCCTAGAGGTCGTTCCACAATAACTAAGTGGGTAGCAGATCGCGTGATATCTGTCCAGGGCAGTCACGGTTAAGACGTAGGAGCTCAGATAAGGACCCAGTGGTTGGCCATATTTCACCAGCTTGCATAGGAAAGCTCCTCCTTGAAATCTTATGGAAGCAACTTCGTTAGGTTGGTGCTAACAATTGTCGCACCTAGTGAATATTCACTGTGTCAGGATAACGTGGAGCAGACCAACCTGAAGGTGATGTCCCAAGCTAACTGGGGCAAAACGCTGAACAATCCAGTGAGAAGATCAGCTATGCTTAAATGTATTATGAAGAAATACATTCGGGTGAGCTTTTTCTTACTGATTGAGTATCTTCGAAGGTAAAGAGCAAAGAGAACAAAAATATTGCCAATGAGGGTGAGCGCCAGAATGCTTGCAAGTGTTGTGATTTCCCACTGTGCCAGATACTCATCCCTGGTGTCTTCGATCACGTCTTCAAACGTTTTATTCACGAGAGCCATCGTGCTTGCGAAATTTCTTCGACTGTGTTTCTCTTTGTGATGTCAAGCTTTGTGATAGTTTATATTAAATTATAAGCACTCTTAAGTATTGTGATCACTTTAAGGATACTCCAAGGCACTCGAGGAGGCACTTCACTATGTGTCGTCGATTTTACGCGCTTCGCAATGAACACCCAGCGTCGTCAACCTCTTCATGCTTCCGTTGAAGAATCGAATATTCATGGCTGCTTTCTATGAATAACAACCAGCAGTGACATCGGATTCACGACGATATTACGTAATTGTAACCGAACAGTGATTTTTGGTATTTTTTTAATTTAAAAAATGTTCACTTACTCTTCAATACTCAACACACTTAGTACTGGTTTAAATGTCACCGTTTAACGTCACAACGAACAACAATTACTATGGAACCATACTTTAAGTTCTTCCAATTGAAGCTTCTGCTGCTTAAAAATAGTAACGCGGAGAGTCGCGCTAAAGAGACACCTCGGTTGATGAGTACAAGAACAAGGAAGATGTATAGCAGGAAGATGTTGAAAGAGTGAAAGAAAATAAGAAAGAGAAGCTGTTATAATAAGAATTAAGTTAGGTAGGAGGCTCGAATCTTTCTTGACGTTTCAAGGATTAATGGGTACACGAGATCGGTTCACGGTGTTTGCGTCGCGACGTCGCGTCCTGTTCTGCGATAAAGAAGAAACTTTGAGCTCAGCCTCGGAATCTCATAAATAATTATTTTCGAAATATCAATTACCGATGGAATAAAAGCCTAGAACACAGACGCATTGCCTACTGGCAAATACATGCTGATGTACGATTCGCATGAGCATCTCAACTTTGAACGTAATTAATCCATGTCCGGCAGCATTTGGCAAATAATCTTAATAATGCCAGAAAAACAACAGCATTCATAAGCACGAGAGGGCCGCGTGAACGTCTACTGGTTCGGTATATAACCGATGACCCAAGTCGTCATCGGCTACCTGGATACGCACACATAAGCTCAAGTGGACAAACGCGTGTCGCACGTGTCGTCCTGGGTAGAAATAACTCCTGTATTATTTATTGACTTATTATACGAATAATTGATTAATGATTTTACCAAGATTTATTATTGAAACGACCGGAGCACGCTTCTAATTAACGACCTACGAGTATGTGTAATACGTGTATGTAATATGTATATTTTAAATTGTCTTACTGTGTAATATTGTCTTACGCGTTGCTTTATGCAAGTTCACTTGTAATACATTCTGCCGGTTGGATTCGAATTTTTTGAATTGCAAATCAGTCCAATCAAATGGGCGGTACGACCCAGGTGGGTCAAGAAAATGTCTGCGCTCTCATTACATCAACTCATTGCCAACTTCTTACAATACACAGTACAGCTGTATATTGTTGTAATCGTATCTCCTTCTCCGCTCTCTTATTTTCTTTTGATCTCCTGCGAAGCGGTCCTTCTTGCTTCCTCTTCAGTATCCTTCATGCCTGCCGTTAAGCAGTTCTCCCTCTTCTGTATCCCGGTACTGATATTTCTAAAGAAATCTCGTACTGACAAAAAGGAAAAGAAACACTATGGAAGTTTACCTTGTCGATGGTCAGGAGAGGGGATAATAAATCACACGACAACCAAAGCGAATGCGATTCCATTTATTCTTTCGTTATCCAGTCATTGCTATTGATTACTTGGAAGCACGGGTCTTGATCCTAAGAATAACATTATGAAGAACATTCAGATAATTGAATTACGAAAAAAACGTGGGTAACCGTTGGTAGATGATACGTCAAAATCCACATTTATGTAATTATTATCAATAATAAAAAAGAGCAAAAAATAGAAAATGATACTAACCGATTGTCAGCTACAGATAATGATCAAGCTTACCGTTTGCCGTTACTCCAAACTATCTAGGGAGGAAACATAGTCGCATATGGTAGGCTAACAGGTCGGTAACATCAGAGAAGGTTACAGATTCTAAAGCATTGTTAACCTCAATTCCACAAATGGTTCACTAGAACTCTCTTATGATCCTGTGTTGTCCAGGACAGTCTTTTTCTGCAAGTAAATAATAACAGGACAAAAAGGGACTCGAGCGAAGAATCGTTTGATCTAGTCTTCCTTATCGACGGAAGAAAGAACTGTCGAACTATGGCAAAGAATTTGTCTTGCAACAGCAGAAGACAAAATCCGATTATACTTACATGTATTCGCATACAATATGTACGTCCACTTACCAAAATTCTTAAAGTTTCGTGATTGGAACGTCGAGTCATTTGAAAGTCTTGGGCGATCCACCGTGAAAGATATTCACGAAAAAAAACGCCTATGGCAGCCATACTGTGTTGCAGGAAAGAACTGAAGTAAGCTTTTGCATGTTTATACAATTTAAATACATAAAATAATGCATGAAACGGTTGTTTGTTTGAAACAGTCGCGTCGAGGAATCTGTCGCCCGTTGTATACTGTCAACACTGCCCGATTGCGTGTAATGCCCATTAGGAATTCCATAGTGCAGTAGTAATACAACAACGCAGGATCTAGTAACCGTCACAATACCGCAGCAGCCATGGCTCGACTGTTTTAGGTTATTTAAAGGGGGGACGGGGGTAAAGCGATGAGATACGACGGTGGAAGGGATAATCCGAACTATGTAGCTACCCCGCTACAGTAGAAAGTTCGTAGACGTTATTCATAAAACTGTCGGGCAGAATACGAAATTTGATAATACGAGCTGCGCGTCGGCACGATTTATTCCGTATAAATCGGAAAGTTTGAAGGATCGGTAGGGGAGTGTCCTGACGATAGGAGTAGATACCTGTTTCTCCTCTGGTTCTTTTTTTACGAAACCCACACTCAGCCGTCTTTTTTTTGTTATACCCATAGTCAGAGAATATTCGGACTCTCGCTCGGTGAGGCAAAGCCCCAATAAATATTAAATAGGTTATACTTCAAATTGGTTTTAAGCCAACGTGTTGCCAACGAACTGACGCTTTGGTATTGATCTTTTTTTTATGACTATTTTTTATCCTTTTACTTCCTTTTCTTGAACTCCTGTCTCATTTCATTTTTCCTTCCCTCTTCATTTGTTCATCGAATCACACGATATCTGGACACTCATCCCGAGAGGAGCATCCGATTGCGATAAATATTTTCATTGAAGTGTCCGGAGTGTCGGGAGTTGACAGGGATAATAAAGGAGGCGATGGCCACAGTAGCAATGATGGTGGTGGCGGTGGTGGTGGATATAGTAATACCGAAGGGAATCCGATAACGAAGAGTCACTAGCCGTCAAGCGAGCGAAGTAAATCTGTCGCGTTCGCCTCGATCGGGTTTCCTCCGATAGCAAGACAAATGGCGGATTTGTCGTCTTTAGCGTAAGAGACGTTATAGAGGTTGTATAAGATATAGATGACGGGATCCGTCTTATATATAATTTTTTTTTCTCGTTCAAACGCAATAAAGCCCTTTATCATTGTCCTTGTTCTCCTTACCGCCATTACCGGCCATTAGTGAAGTACAGTTTGGCATGGTTGGTATAGAGAAAGGAAAGAGAAAGAAAATAATAAAAAAAAAAGAAAAGGAGAAAGAGGAGGAAGTGATGACCCTGCAAAGAAGCTTCATAAAATAAATTACTATGTGGCTCACGTATATCTTATAAGGATTAAGTTAGAGGAACGCAGGGGTTCGGCGGCGTCGACAACGACGACGGAACTGTTACCGCCAGCGGCTTCTATCTTTATGACGAGCCTGATGAGGCGACAAAAATCACGCCTTCCCTCTTTTCTTTGGCTTCTTTCCTCCCGCTAATAAAGTAATAAAGCTATCTTTGAGGGGGGAGCATACGCGCGCTTCGTAAAAATTGCACGACCGTTCCGTACTCGTGGCGATTTAATCTGCTCCTTCATTTTCTTCTGCTACGGTTGACTACCCCGGGTAGGGGTGGTGGGGAGGAGGAACAACATTTTTTATTCTCCTCGGTCATTTTAGCGTCGCGCGAATTCATGTGTCTGACGAACGTCTGCCTTCCCCGTTGACTCCTCTTTTTTTTTTGGAAAAAAATATTAAATTAATTTTACAAAATTTTTCAACGGCCGAAGCCTTTATATTACATGTAACGTAAAGTACGGTTAATATAAGTGAAATGAATTTTCGAAAACAAGATTTGGAATACGGATATTAATTATAGAATAAAAAAGTAAAACAGATTTGTATTCTGGTCTTTCGTTAGATAACGAGATTCGTTATTTTCTGTTGAAATTAATTGTTAAGAGAGAGATGTGTCATTTTTCAGACTGTGGAAATCGGATAAGGTGAAATGAGATGAAATGGAAATGAGATGAAGACTGTGGAGCGAAGTCGAAGTTACGTTGGCAACGAATCCTCCACCTTGCTCGCTCTCCATTTTCCACCCTCGTCAAACACAGAATTCTAATGAATATTTTTATGTTTAATGAGATATTTCAAACGGCCCTAAGCACGCGGGATAAGTATTTAATAAGATATAATTAACGGCAAACAGTGAGCGTCGGCGTACAGTGGCGAAGAACGTGGGCGACGACGAAGAACGATGACGAAGAAAAGAAGAAAATAAATGAGAAAGACAAACGTTGACAGCTAAAAAAACAAATCGGCTCAGCCCTTTTTCCCTCGTCGACTCATCACTACACCTATTCAGCAGCATCCACCGGATGAGATCAGCATTGATTTCCGACGCTTGAGATTTTTTGAGTCAGGAACTCAGTTGCGTCTGCCGAGCATTAAATTGAAAGTTTGAATATATTTTTAAGAATTTCAAAGATCCTCGACCCTAACTATAAAATGGACCAGTAAGATTCACGATCTTGGTCATAACTCTCAACGAGGTTAAATAAGGTCTCTGAAAAAAAAAAATTAGATTCTACAAGGATACCAAAATTTGCTTCAATCTCGCGTCAGCCAAAAATGATGTTCACTCCCGAAACAATAAATCCGCCTGATATCTTCACGTTTATGAGAACGAGGATAGGGAGTACTGTACAGGAGGATATGAGAATGGAGATGATGGCGAATGGGGTTAGGGTTAGGGTTGAGTGAGCCGGGCGAAAGTACAAGGACTAGCCCAGAGACACGCGAACCAACGAGAGAATAGATAAAGACGAGAAAGTGGCGCTGTAATTTCGCGCTTGGCAGGACAGCAAGACAAGATCTAGGAGGCAGAGGAACCAGCCCAAAGCCCAAGCTCCCTCCTGGTCCAGCAAAAAATAACCTGGAATCTCCGAATCGTTTAATTCGTACCTTATACCCAGGAGTCTGGAATCCTTCCACTTTCCACTCTGGGATTCCAGCGTTTTCCCGCATTCGCGAAGGGTCCTCGAGTACAAGTCCTTTCTTAATTCTTACCCTCCCCTACCTTTTTTCTTACCATCCATTTCCTTCGTCTCCCTTTAACGAGGATCTCGCTAAGAAATTTTATATCTTCCTTACTTCGTCCTTCTCGAATTTCATGAATTTATTACAGTCCAGCAAACTTATGTATAACGATATTAGATACTTTTTATACGGCAGACACTCGATACGTTCATTCAGCTAATTCATCGTTAAATTGATCCTGTTATTAGTTTCACGACAGCATCTCGCTCCGTTGCCAGGATGAACCAAGTGACTTCGTCTCTCTCGCCTCTTCGATCCGATACATTCTCCAACAGTGAATAGCCCTCGGTATCAGATGATAATATCAGGATACTTCATCCTCTGCTCTGTGCATCTCTGTCTGTAGGGAGATCAGTGCCACGCTGATACATGCTCCCCGCGCACCCCACCTACCAGCATCCAATCAATTCCATCGAATGGGATCGGACGAACGGATGAAAAACCTTACTAATAATACAAGCCAAACTGGGAAACAATACGCGTATGAAATTCTCCGCTTGTATCCACTGTCAAATTTGTTCAGATTCGACTGATTGTTACGTGAAAATAGTGAAAATGAGTAGCGAGTGCCGTTGGCTGTGCTATTACGTCAAATTGAAATTGAAAATTGTCAATTGGGGATTGACTGACCGGGCGGCCATTGGTCATTCCCAGTAACGGGATTGTATGAATTTAAGTATGGCGTTTCTAGCGGTAACGAGAGTGTAGAGAGAAACTGTGTTAGAATTAGAGAAGATTGGAAGGCGAGAAGACGGGTCAAAGAAACTTTGAGAATTTGAACCTTGAATGGTACTTAGTCTAAGAGCTTTGGTAAGGATAATTCTTTTGTAAAAAATCTATACGAAAATAAAACTTTATCCAGTGATGTCCCTTGTAGCTTGATCCAGGCAGCATCCCGTCTCGAGCTCTCGACTTCTTCGGATCCCGGGATGGAATCCTTGAAGGAACTCCCAGGGCACCGAGTCCTCTTACGAGTTACGGCATACTTGGAAATTCATGGCCGGCAACTCGGACGGAAGAATGGAGCAATTAATGGGCGTCATGAGTCTTCCTCGAAACGTGTCGGACCCCGAAGCACTTTCAATAGAAATCCCGTTTTCGAGAAACGTGCTTTGACTGGCCGATCTCTATTTTTGTCTAATCTCGAAACTATGACCCTTTTCGATGATTAACAATTTTTTGGAAAATTTTATGCAGGTTACGTATATAAACCAGGATTCATTTTAATTATCAGGTTAAAATTTAGTAGCGAATTACTCGGACTATACGAGTATTCGAAAGCGAGCTCAGGTAGCCATATTGGATATTTAAAAGACAAAAATGAATTTATAAATCAGACATCATGAGAAACTAAAGTGTAGGAGTATCGTGACGAAATGTAAGAGGGAGACTATAACGAAGCAGGAGATACAGGAAACCCCGGGCCCGATTTCGAGGCACGCTCCTGTCCTGTGACTTCCCAAAGGAGAGCTAACGCGTTAAAGAAAACGTTTGTGGTTGTCGAAAAGGCGACGAGGGATTCGGTTTGTAGTTGAGGGATGCGCGGTGTAGTCGGTTACAAGGGGATGTAAATCGCGTTAGGGGAAAAAGGGGAGTCGTTTCCGTTTCCCTTCGTTAGTCAGCTTACGTTCGGCCTCGCCGACTCGGCTGATTCACTTGCAAATAAGATCGATTATATCGGACGCGAGGTGACTCCCAATCGTAGGAATTAAAATGTTCCCTCGTTCATCCCCACAGCCCTTATCCATTCCCACCCACTCGCCATTCCTTGCACACGAAAGAAGAAGAGAAAAAAATCCTCGCGACGCTCGATTAAACGCGATTACATTTCCGACCTGACGTCCCTCTCGACCCTCCTGGAAACCCTCTAAAACGTCAAGCAGTTTATTCTCGCGACTCTCGCTGCCTATTCATCCCCTGGACTATCTCAATTGGGATTAACGCCTCTTTGTCTCTCCTATTCCTTTCTCAAAGTGAAACGAAAGCCCGCCATAGGAGCTTAGGCATTCGGTTTGGCCGCAGCCCACAATCAACAGAGTCAAACGGAGTCAAAGGGATGGTGAAGAGAAGGTAAAGGGATGCCAAGAGGCGAAGCAACCGGAAACAAGGAATGCGAGAGTTTGCCCGTAAGTACGGTGTGGTAATAGTGGTGGGGATGCTGATGGTAGTACCAGTAGCCGTGGGCAGTGTTCGCCTGCCGTGATTAATCTACTCATTTGTCAGCCGCGCTTATCCTATCCAATCCTCTGCTGGCCTGGTACTCTTCTCTTTGGTTCTACCGTTCTTCGCCGCATTGCTGACTAACCATGGATGACTGTGAATCAAGGAAGAGACTATATAGAATTTTTTATCCGTTAGAAATAGTTTATTTTCTTTTTCTCTTTGTGTCCTTGATCATTTTTTGGCTAAACAGCACTGACTCGATACGATAACTTTAGTAGAAGAAAACGATAGCTCGGTAGTCATTGGCCCAAGTATTAGTGTCAAGGAAATCCGTAGAGTCGATGGTGGCGCTAGCGTCGATGCTGTTGCTTCGATGCATAGTACGCGACAAGGCTCACGGGTAAGCGTTGACTAGCTATGGGCTACACGGACATCGTCGCGCTAATGGTAATCGATCTGCGCGAACCAGTGATTAGTGTGTAATCGAATAAGGTCGGCCGATAACCGATTAGCGATTACCGATAGCCATTCTGCTCCAGGATAAATTGGTAGGCCGCTCCAAGGTTCCAGCCTCTCACGAGCTCGTTACGCACGGACCTGCTGAACGAGGATAACATGCATCTTTATTTGATTCTAAATCCAGATTCTAAATCTATAAAAAATTAGTATTACGTCACAGTAAATTTTTTATATTTTTTATGCCTAAAGCCACTTATTATTTCACGTAATCTTAGACCTTTCCATGCACGTCAACGCGATAGGCGTTAAGCCAAAGAGAATAAGGCAAATGGCAGTAAAGGGGATGAAACGAGATTGAAGGGTTGTAATTTCAGTCCATTATTTCTCCGTGCTTCGAAAATCGTGAAGAGTCGTAGCGTACGGGTGTAGACGCCTCGTTGAGGTAACGTAGATGGAAATGCCATTTCTCTCTTCCGGCTGGCTCACCCACTACTACAGTTTCTCTTCTCCTTCCTTACCGCTGGAGCGCGAGAGCACGCGATTTGAAATTCAACGATGCCGGACAGTAATTGGCTGCCCTGTCTTTCAGATAGTCCAAAGCCTTGGAAGTTAAAAAGTCAGAGACTGCAGCTTACGCAGAGAATTGAGATGGGTGTCATGGGGCCCAGAGGTAGCCCCCGTGGCAAAGAGATGCCAGGGGTTCAGGGTGTGCCACGAGTCGATCCAGACTTGCGTAATTCGTTAGGGGGGAAATACGTGCTTTTTCATACGACACGGAGGAAGAGGATCGATTCGTCCGACGTGAGGAAACCGAGGTTAGGAACGCTCAGAAGGAACTAGCAGCCGTGACGGATGAGGTAATGGCCGAACTATGTAGTGTCTCGCAAAGGTAGTCACCTGGTGCTTGCGTATACGTTGCCTTCATTTTTCTACTCTTTTTCGTCCGTCCTTCTCTTTGCACTTTTATCCATAGCGGATATGGCTCGTTCCATCTCACTCACTCTGAAGTCACCCTGTTCCCAGCTCGACCCGTAGCACTCAGCAAACGTTCCTGTAAATAACTTAATGGAAAGATCAAATATCGACGTTACGTCAGCGCAGCCACCTTCCCGGTATCCTGTAGCCTCCCCTTCTATCAACCCCCTTAACCCCTTCCGTGTCTCATCCTAAGACGTGATACCCGGTACGGTACTAACCTGGTCTCAGTCCCGTCCTTTCTCATCATCGGCCCAAGTTCTCTTCTTCATCCTCTGGTCTGATTACCTTTAATCATCTCGTGTAACATCGTGTTATAAATATTCAAAGTTTGAATTAAATGCTTTATTACCCTTGATGCTCGTACTGACCCTTTAGGCTCTACTCAGGAATCTGATACAAGAGTAGACATTATTTCTGAAGTGAGTAGTCCGAGGGGAAGGATCTTCCAGCAAGTTTTTTTTTTCCATCAGGTTGGCAGCGACGCGTTTCCTCGCTAGTTCAGTTCGGGTGGTGCTCGAATGTGGTCTAGGGTGATTCGGCGTGATTCAGTGGAAGCTATACAAGGCCGCGTAAAGTCAGCCAGAGTCACGATACTCCTCGTCCTCGAGGTAGCAGCTGTCGTTTATCGGCTTGGCACCCTCGCCACCCTCTTTCAAAGGACTTTCTTTCTTGTTTTCATAGAATTGCTCCTTTTCTTATTCCAGTTCTTCCCCGTATACCTCTTTCCCATTTCTTTTCTTCATTTTACTTACCCTCTAATCTTTCTACCTTTCTTTCCTCGTGACTTCTGCTTGGTCCAGGGTGCAGCTGTTGTACAACGGGAAGTCAAGTAATACTTTTATTGTTGGTTGCGCTTCTTGTTCCTGGTGTTCGGTTTCTCTGCGAACGAAAACCTAGACCCGTCACTGTCTGCTTTCTCATCCTCGTAACGTTATCGTTATTACACTTTGATAACGAGTCAATATCTACGTATACCTACTCAACTGTGAATCCCGTCGGATTCATTTTATTTCCACCTTCAGCAAGGGATGTTACTGTCTTTACCTTCTGTAACCTATTTTTCTTGAGCTTCTTTACCATCGGATCACTTTACTCTCTCGGACCATCGCCCATTCGATTATTCTTCCAGAAGGAAATATCTACAGAATCTTCTTTCAGGATGAAAACGAAATAACGAAAGAAAATGGACGGGTGAATGGGATGAGGATGAAGCGGAGGGAAAGGGGGGTGGGGACAAGGATGGAAATATGTCGATAAACGGAGAAAGTTTCCTCATCGAGGAGAGAGAGAGACAGAAAGAGAAAAAAAGAAAGAGAGCGAGAGAAAATTGACGGGCAGTGAATAGTAGTAGATGCCCAGCATCCCAACATCCCTGTATCTCGCTATCCCAGCATCCCGACCGCTCAGGACCACCGTGTCGATACACAACCACCCCGTTGTACCACCCCTGCTGTGTTAGCAGCGCGAAGCGTCGCGACGCTCCTCCGGCTCTACGCTAAAGCTGAAATCCTCACGGGTTCTAGGGGCCGTCGTGATGCGGACGTAGAACGTGGACGTCGACACGGACGTACACGGATTTGATGGTGTGGGTATAGGCATCACACGAGATGGGTTGGGATGGAATAGGATGGGATGAAATGGAATGGACCAAGGCTTGGGGCAACAGATAGAAAGATAGGTAACGTGAACGAGCACTGGGAAGGATGTTTGAAAGTTGGCCAATAATGGCAGAGTCAGTTCCATGCGGAGGACGCTTCTAGTTCGCCAACTTGTATCCTGGCCTCGTCTATTTCTCTCGACGTAATCTTTCGATTTATTTAGTTATTTTCCTGCGGTATCGAGTGCGATACTAGACAGCATCCCTACTTCTAAAAAGTTCATCGTGTTGATCTCGGCCTGTTTCGCCATTTTATTGGGGCTGCGTCGCAAATATACGAAGGGTAACAAAAGATGAGCTGCTGTGAGCATACATCCCTGTACCATATATGTGTATTTTCTGTTGTTACGGTACAGGCAAAAGTATCACCTTGCCAGCGTACAGCATCCGGTGTCGTCTCTGGTGTGACAGTATTTTCATCTAGAGAGTCAATTGCGCCCACTTCAATATTATCAGTCGTTAATTCTTTACTTACCTTGCTATATTTGTTACCCTAGTACAGAGATCACAGTGACGTAGCAACGAATCAGAGTACCCGTAGCTTTCGCGAACCCCCCATTTTTTCCCTCGAAGGGTGCATTTAGCATTTACGAGAAACGCCACGGAGGCTTCGGTCATTAACGATTAAGGCATATCTTTCACCTGGATCATGAAAATTGAGGGAGGAGGTGAAATAAGGGCGCTAGCCGTGGCCTGAGGGTTGAAATAAAGCGTCGTCATTTTGCACAATTATATCTTACCGTTGCCGCGTGGCCGCTAAGGGTGTCTGTTCCGTCCCCTCCAACACCCTCTTATACCACCACTACCACTTTCTCTCCATTATTCTTTTTTTTTCTTTTCCTTTCTGTACCAGGTCTCACATCTCCTCTTATTCCAAACGGCGCCTTATACACCAACTTCGCTCTCTGTACAGGGTGACCCTGGATAACGCGTCTCCTTACCTTTGACCTTTACCTCCACATTTTTTTCCTACGCTTTTTTTTATTTCATTCCCTCATTTCTACCCGTCTACTCTTCCTCCGATAGATATTTCAATGTTGGGTATCTTGTTGTTTCTTGGTCGATCGATCACGCTCTGTGATTTAACACCTGGGCCCCGTTAAATTTTGAGGTTCAAGTGGGTAAACTTTTTTTACATTTCATTCAGACGTACTCGAATCACCCTGTATATGCAGGGCTGAGAAGCTGTCATTACTTTTCGCGCTGATTCCAAGGATAAAACACGACGACGCGTCGACGCGGCGGTACTGAGGGGAGAATAAGACGTATTTCAGGCCAGACGGACGATCCATAATTATCATAATGACTGGTACCAACCCTTAGCTTCTTCTCAACCCTCTAGTCTCTACTTACTGCTACCTCCCTTGACGTTCATAACGATTTCGTTTAATTACGGGTAGGTACGAAAGGGGGTCCCTGTAAGAGCTCTTTTACCATTCCCTCTGGTATATCCAGTCGTGCGATACTCACCGATACTCTCTCGCTTCCTATTCTGGTATTTCCGTCTCTCTCTCTCTCTCACTCGCACGCGCACACACACGCACTCGCTCTTCCTCAAAAGGGGTATTCGCTCTCATTTATTTTTGTTTCGTCGACGGTACGCAATGTCTCGATTCGTCGCGATTACGTGCTCGGTGAAAAAGGAGAACTGTAATTGAAAGAAATGCTAGGTGGTATTAGAGCTGGGGCTGATAACTGGATGCTGGAGAATTGCTGGTACAGTTTGTAAGAAGGAATCTTATAAGTCGGAAAGGAACATGATTACTGGTTGGCTAAGGGTGGGAAGGGTGGTGTCTCTTGAAGGAGCTGTTTCGCGGTAATAGCGCGTTCAAAGTCCGCTCGATAATTTCATTCAGCCGACAAGGACCGAGCACCGAGGAAGTGGGGTTGAAGAGGAGGGTCCGTCAAGAAGAGGCGGGTAAGTACGATCGGATGACAGAGAGAAGAGTCGAAGGACGGGGATGCTGAAGAACAAAATCCTGAAATCCTGGGGTCGGGCGAGGAACGCGAAGAAGAGGAGATACGAGAAGATTCAAAGAGATCGGGATGAGGATGGGGTCAGGGAAGAGTGAGGCTGAAAACTGAGTGAAGCGGACACCCTACGATATACCAGGACCGAATATGTCGCTCCAGGGAAATAAGGGAGGAGGAAGAGAGCGCTGAGGTGGGTTTCATTTTCGTACTCTCACTCTTCTTCTCTATACTTTTTTTTTTCACTCTCTTTCTCATTCTAGCTCTCTCTCTCTCACTCTCCTTCTCACGGAACCTGGCCCTTGTAACCATCGAGCGGAACCCTTCGCCCCGGTGTGTTTCCACTGTGGCGTTCCCAGCGTCGTCGACATCGCCAGCGTCATCAAGGACAACAACGCGTGTCTGGCGTTGGCTGGGAAGTTTGAAATTTCAAATTCATTTCTCGCCTGCGCTACCGAGTTTTAATCCGCTTTAATTATAAAAAATTGCCGAGGCTCGTTCCTTCGTTCTCAACAGCACGTTTCGCTGTTGTTCGACCAGCTTTCCCATCCGTCATCGAGACCGTCTACCTCAAGCTACGCGTACAAAGCTACGGCGTAAAGGGCCCTCGAGCTATCCTTTCATCCGATCGAGGGTGCAATTCTCATTCACAATAATTTTATCAATTTATCCTAAAGATCCTCCCTTAAAGCCTTTTCTCTTCCGTCCTCATCTTTGTGATCCTCGTCGAATTTCCCAATCTTATCGCAATCGGACTATCTCCGAGGTCTCCTCAGGGCACGACGTTCCTGTTCTCATTCACCTACTCTTCTTCCTTCTCTACAGGAATGTTCCCCATGAGGACATTTTCTTCGCTGGTCCGCCCTCTACGATCATCCGCGTACTCCTCGGGACGGTCTCGATCGAAAGAGAGTTCATCGATCGAAGCGGTATTGACCAATCTCTCTTTTTCTCGATAGTAGTCACGTCTATGATCGTCGCAGCGCCTCAGTGCGATGTCCATTTCCAAACGACGTCCTTCACCCTCGTGAAGAATCTTACGCCAATCAAAGGAATGCTTATAAGGATGGTTTCGAATCGCAGCCAATCCTTTAGCTTGACACTCGAGAAATTCATAAATGTACTCCTCCTCGATGCTACTGAACTGCTTATTCTGTTAGATCAATAATTATCATTCATCGAGTCTAGACCAATTTTTTATCCGAGAGACTTTACCTCCAGGTTAATTAACTCTTTTAGATCATCTTGAACCTTTGGCTCTTCTTGGATATCCGGACTTGGGAGGTTGGGCAACACCACGGACTTGCGCTCTTGGTACCGCTCCGGGAAGAGGAAAGTGACTGTGTCCTCGAAGATTTTATCTTGGAGCTGTACGGTTTGTCGAATCTTCTTCTTCTTCAGACGTGCATCCTGACGCATCTTCATCACCGGTGCACGTCTTCTCTCTAATTCATCTTCCTTCAGTCCCTTCTTCTCAAGGATGACCCTCTGCATACGTCTCAACTCCATCGACTTCCAACGTTCTTTGGCTTCTTCCAAGAACTGTCCTGACCTCGGACCCTATCGAAATTATCATCTCATCTTTTCATCTCGCCCCAATTACGCTTTTACCTTTTTTTATTTTCTTTGCTTAAATTTCTCAACTGCAGTTTAGTACGTACTCTACTGGCTGAGGATTTCGCTGCCGCCCGAGCTGCCGTCTCCATCATTTCCGCCCTCAATTTCTCTTGCGCCTCAATCCGCTTCCTCTCATCTTCCTCTTCCGCTAATTTTTTCTTCTTTTCAATGTTCTCGATATTCGTCTCATTCCACTGACTCTGCCACTCTTTGAATTCGCGCATCTGCGAACAAAGTATTATTAGCCAATATCGCCGGGAAGTCCAAGAGACAACTGTCACTTCAGGTTCTCACCCTCTCGACCTCTTTATCAACAAAACAGCGCATCCATTGGACATCAGCTTCATTGTAAATAAGCATAAGTCGTGGAGCATAAAAGACTCTAAGAGTGCCATTATAATCGCAAAACCCAACGCACTGCGGGCTCAGGTAAAGCTCGTGTGTGTAGATGCCAGTTATTATGCTCCCAGAAACACTCTGAGTAAAACCAGGTTCCTGACTCGTCACTATGAGGTCCCAAATCTCTATGGTACCATCGGTACGTGCCAAAATTACAACGGTTGGCCGGAATGTCCCCCAAGAGCATGCCGTGTACCTTCCGGCATAAAAAGCAAAGTTTAGATTTAATCAAACAAACTCAGATCCTCTACAATAAATAATTACCTCAAGTTCGACTTCCTCCAGAGGACGGGGTCGTCAGCATCTTCGCGCCAAAGTGCAAACACCCTACCGCCAACTGTAAGGATGACGTCCGCAAGATACTTTGACTTGATTGAATGCGTAACAGGACCATCATGGATCTTGCACCAATGCTTCCAGCTGCATTGTTCACGATTGATAGCTACTCCAGTAGTGAAATCGAAACCTTCCCAAGTGACCCGGGCGCAGTCACCCTCGACAGTCCCCACAAAAATCTCCGGAATCATCTCATGATCTGGTTTCTCGATTATGGGTTTGTAGTACTTGCGCACCGTGATGTCATTCCGGGCAACAGAAATGGGACCGACCGAAACCTTACGCATTGGTGGATTATGCAAATCCATCGTCGTGACGACGGCGCGATGCAACTCATCCGGATACTGAATCACCAGAAGATAGTCTGGTTTGAAGATCCTGTCTAGGACCTTGTACGACGAAATCGTCTGTGTCAGCCCTGAAGGTCTTCGTAGACTCCTCTTCTTCGTTATACTCTTCTTCCCTCTAGGTCTATTCTGCTTCGCTCCAGGCTCATGCTCTTCTCCGTCAGCTGGTTGCCATCTACATCAAGGGTTTATAATTCTTTCCATTATCAATTCCTGTTTAGATTCATGTGAAACTAGCTTGAGGTCCCAGAAGGCTATTGTCCCATCCTCACTGGAGGTGATGAACTGCCAGGTCAGTGCGTGATCTGGTGTATCCTCTGGCAAACTTTGTATCCGACCATTCTTATCAACCTTGTTGTAGAATGGTAACCAGACGATCTGGGTGATGGCCGCCTTTTGACTGTATCTCAGAGAGGACATTGCTGCTGGACGAATTACTGAGGAACCTGTAGATTCCTTCATCCAATTCATCAAACTTCTCATCGCTATTCTATACTTCACCTGGGCTGTAGTGTGCACTACCACAGCTTCAACGTGTTCGATCTTACCCGGAATGTTCCAGATTCCTATCTGCATAAAAAATGTATACATTTTCTTTTTTACTGATAAACTTAATATGTTCCACGAGGTACCTGACCGTTCGCACAGCCTCCGATGATGACGTTCCCGTCTAGGGGACAAATGCTCACGGCAGTAACTTCTCTAGGTGACTCAAGAACAAGCTTTGGCGACAAACAGTCGCTGAATGACCAGATCAGTACCAGGTTACTCCCATGACAAGCTCGTAGCACTTGATCATCGGTAAGCTGACCGACAATGTGTTCACTCTTTGCGTGATCAGTGTAGGTAGCTGCTGCGATTCCAGTCCAGAACGGATGCCAGCACAGATCATTGATCACTTTAGAAGTACTGTATCTCCCATCCGAGTAGCTTTGATGCTCTGTATACTTTATAGATACAGGTGGCAAAGTGTCTCTCTCAGATTGCGCCAGTTCTGCAAAGTCATTTGTGTAGATGTCCCATGAGGCGTTAAGCAGCACCTACAATAACAGCACTAGAAATTCTTCAAAGATCAGGTCGCAGGCATCCGGAACTAGATGACCCGAAGGAACATACCTGTTCGCAAACCTTGTCAACGTTACTTTCAAGGAACTTGTTCATACTATCTAACTGAGTATCGTCGTAACCTTCCCAAACAGAATCATATTGGTACTGGCACCAGGAAGTCGAAGGCATCGACGGCTCCGTCTGGGTACCGCCGTCCGTCGTCGGCGCCCTGATCTGTGCTCCCCGTGACACCAGACTGCGTACGACGTTGTCAAAGGTCTGTCTGTAGGGTAAAAGCGCTAGGTAGCCATCCCTCTGCTCCGCAGCATCCCTATTCTTCAGGTTCATAGGTGCGTTCAGGAGATTCGCTGTCGACTCGACCTGGACCAGGTGATACAATCATCGTCTGCAGACATTGAATGCGATATCAGTGCTATGAAGAGCAGAAAGACCTCTATCTCGAAGAGGGGTCGGCATTTCTTGACGATGCTGTCATCGACCTCGCTACCGCTACCCAGGTCTACCCATGTCCTCATGCTCGTTTTATAGATAGCATTGCGCACCCGGCTCTCCTGCTCGTCACGAAGATGCTCAATGTATCTGACAACAGCATCCCGACCTGCCTCCGTGATGCAGACGTAGAATTGTCCATCCTCCCCAGAGGTTGGGGAATAGCCGATAAGGATCTTCGCATCCGGAAAGAGATGAATTTCCTCCTTGATCGGAAGGAAGTCGCTGCTCTCTTCGTGGAGGTCAATGTTGTCCTCGATGATCTCCTTCTTCACGTAGATCCAGGGATACTCGGTGGTCACGTTCTCCCCGATCACGCATCCCATGATCTTCTGGGTGAGCAGCGACAGATCGATTCGCACTAATCCCGGCAATCCCTTTCGAAGATCCTCAGATCAGTTTCAGCAACCGTAACCATGTACTAACGTATTACGTATCGGACAACTTTAACAGGACTGACCAGCGACTCAGACATTCGAATCTTTTTCGGCTCCGCAAGCTCCCTCCCAGCATCTTCCGCACCAAAAACTCCAGATGAAGAGGCGTACGAATCCAATTCGTAAATCGACTTTCTTATATTGTCCTTGCTTGTGCCCGGCCCATTCTTCCCCTCTTCGCCTTCCCCTCCAACGGCGCCCTCCGCCACTTCCGCATACTCCACTTCAGTCAACCCTTCTTCATCTTTGTTCTCTCCCTCCGCTTCCTCACCTTCATCCACCTCCTCTTCAGCCACCGAGCTTTCCTCGCGACTCGCCCGTTGAACGATCCGCCTCTCTGTAGTAAAGGAGAATTGCTGAATATATGCAGTGTCTAAGCGTATCAACTGATCGGAACAGTCAGGATCCAGAATCCGAGAATCACGAGAGAAATCAGAAGGTCTGGATGAAGAAATTTACTATCTTACGTTGTCCCACCATCTCCCTTCTCGTGTAATGTTCCTCGTCTTCAGCGAAATCACTTTTGTCCTCACCCTCGTACTCGTCCTCGCGTTCAGGCTCCCTAAGGATTTCTTCTTGATTGTCCATGTCGACGGTGTACACATCTGAAGGAAAAGATACCGAGTAGAAAAGACCTGGAGGGCAAAGGTCTTATTTTTTGTCCTCTCACAAAATCCTCAAATAAATATATATATATATATATATTCCCAGTAAACGATACGTCGAAGGTTAGAACTTCCTGATTGTCATTTAAAATTATTAAAATAATAATAATAAATTTTACAATCCTCCAACTACCACGTTCAGCTCATTAAAATTTTGGCGCCACATTCAAACCTAGAAATAAAATTCCTCCAGATCGAGTCGTCCTCGTGATACACGGAAGCTTATAGATTTACGAGGAGGAGGCCATCTTTTTTTTCATCTTGCAACAGCCAATAGGCGAGAGCTCAGTTCTCGTAATAATCCAGAAAACTAATTTCGCAAGAACTGTGAGGCAGAGCAATGATAACAGACTGGGGATTACTGAGAGTGTACCAAGGTGCTAACATAGCAGGTAATTCCAGGCTCTCACCTGCCACGGATGAAATCACGCAACCTCTAATTATCTAATACCTCCTACAGTCTCTCCTAATCTCACTTTGCCTCTCTCTTTTACTTACATACAGCCTATCTTCCTATCCTCCCCTACTGGCTCCTCCGTCCCTCCGTTCATTCTTCCCTTCACGTACTTACAGTCTTTATAGTCTACAGCGTAAAAGCTGGAACCTACAATCCGCCATTTACAAGCTTCTCTTCGCAGCGCCGCGCTCGGCCATAAAACCCTGTCAAACTTTGCAGCTTTTCCACGAGGACAAGCCTTGGATTAAATCGCTGTGGCTTCTGCTGTTTTGCTAGAAATGAAACTGACTTTCCTGAATACAAGACGCCTCGAGTCTGAAGCGTCGCGACGCCACGTAGCGAAATTCCTTCTTGGTCTCTTTTTATTTTTTTTTCTTCTTTTTCTTCGTCTCCCTTGCTTCCCGCTGTGCTGACATACTCTCTGAGCTTTACTCTCGCACAAATGGTCCAGCTGCACTCCCGCTGTAAAAGTTACATTGGATTAGATTAGGTGGATGGATATATTTTTTTTTAATACATAAAATCCATGTAACAATCACATTTTTTCCCCACACATCCCTCTCACCAAGTTCTTTTACTGCAGGCATTCAGCTAGCTGCTCGTTCGGTCATTTCCTTTTTTCATCTCTCTCCTTCTCTCGAAACGCTCCACGCGGTGGATGAGAGAGCAGAGGGTTGGTCGACCGCGCCAGTTCCGCCGCACAATAACAGGGAAAAGTAGCAGCGATAGCTCGCTTCCGTCATGGGGATAATTTCTCTATTTGTCTCTCGCTTTCATGAAAACAAAAGCAGCCAGTCTGACAGATGCCTGCGGGAGAGAGAAAACGTAACATACGTTAAACAGTATTGTGCAAGGATACTAAAAGTGCTCGTTACGATATTAATTGAGACTCTCGTACGTTCGACAGTCTCAATAGGTAACTGAACTCTTTTAAAAGTTTTACAAAAAAAAATCAGCCACTGCTACCATATCGTATAATTTTTGTACAGTCTATACAACTAACGTGTAATTCATAGGCTAAGTACAAGAGAAATCAGATACGGGTGTTAAGTGGACAGGGTCTACCGGTAGACAGCGTCCTAGCACCCGCTACTTCCGGAGTGCAAATTAAACGGACGTCGTACCGGAAACTTCGGAGACTCAATAACAGCTCTCATAATTTACATACGGCGAAAGCTTTTCCCGAGGTAGATGAAGTGTCGTAGCAGCACGTTATGTTTTTATTCCGGACGTGAGAAACTTCAAGTAAAATATCTTAATTTACCGGAAGTCTCATTTATTGCCGGCGGATTTCCCGACGCGAACGACTCGCCGCTACGGAAACCGGAAGAGACGAAATGGAAGAGCTCTGGCGAGTTCGTCAGACTTCGCTATACCGGAGATACTTGCATATCCTAGGAAGCGCCACTTCGGTACTTTGCCACTTCGCCACCTCGATCATCCGTTGGATCGTAAAATCTTATGAGATTGCAAGGTGCCTAGCTCATTCCCACTGAGGATCCCCCTGAATTCTCCTCGGTCCAACGTCCGACGGAGATCAGCGGAGGAGGGTCTTGGCTCCTTTCCTCTACGTACATAGAACCTTCTGTATATTGGTGTATATCCTTTTGGAATGATGAGTTCGACGAGCAACACGAAGCAACGGGGCAACGTCGGAAAGGAGGAAGCTAGACATTTTATGTGAAAAGGTAAGAGAGGGAGCTCGGCAAAGATCCTATGGTTATGGGAATCCGTTATTCCGTTCTGTTACATTCGTTCCTCCTTTCCATCGGGCCGATCCTTAGCAGCGAACCAGAGGAACGTGCCTTTACTTATTTTGTAGAAATTTAAAAATCATTTTTTCCCCGTACCTTATACACGCTAATACTCAATAAAAATGCAAATTTTTATATATACACGTATATATTGCTTTTTTTAAATCAACTCTTCAATAATCTCAAGATGTCAAACTTCCATCACTTATTGACATCTGCCGCAAGCTTACTCGACAGGGTTAACGAGAATCAAGGGTGGACGTCCCTGTGATTAGAGGGACGCGTCCAGATGGATAGACGGATAGATGAATGGATGCTTGGTTAATTTTCAATTAACCGTACCTACCCGAGCCAGATGAGAACATAGGTTATAGCTGGTTGGATTATCAGAAGCATGATCGGTGGATCGGAGAGTAGCTGGTTGACTACCAATCCAGCATCGCTATACCTGTCCTCGACACTGGGTGACTGGGCTGGTTTAGCTTCCCCTGCTTGCTGATCGAATTTCTGATTGTGATCGGACATAACTTCACGCGCGTTGCACCCAATTAACCGAGTAGCCACTTCTATCGCAATTTCCTATCCTTATCCATTTTCCAACCCTTATTTTCATTCTTCCTCCTCAGTTATCTTCCTTCTTGTTATTCTCGTTCTCTTACCCCGGGTCATTGACTCCCTTGTCGGCTGGATCACTTCCGCGATTCCTTCTGTCCCAAACCCCTTCGCTCAATTTCCTCTTATTTAGTGAACTCGAGCGCCTTCCTATCTCGTTAGTAACGGGATCTTTTCTCGGACAACCTAAGTTATTTCCTTCATTTTTTTAACTAGAAATTGCGAGGGTCCCCTCGTTAGCACAATTAATACCCTCCGCAGACCGGATCGCGATCTCCTCGATCGATCCTCCGCAGCTACGACAAGTCTGGTCCCTTTTTACTGGCTCACTCATTCCTTTATTATTCATTGTCCTGTTCTTTGGCGTCGATGTGTTTTTCAACGCTGACACGTACCGTAGGCATGTACGACAAGAATGGAATTCGAAATATGTCGACCAATTAAAAGTTTTAGCATTGACGAAGGGGGCTGAAGTTCACGTAATTGGCTATCTGGCTAATATCTGTAGTAGATAGGAAAACTGTGCCAGTATATAGAAATTTAGGAATTTATGCGAGCATATTGGTTAGGTATGTAACTAAGACTGCTTACGTCACACGTCTGGACGGTACGATCCAATGAATTAAGTAGATTATTACGTATCGATCCGATTGGTAGCTTGATATCGTGCTAAAATGGAATCCATTGATATTTATAAATTTTATTAATAAATATTATACTCTTTTCTTTAATTTTTCACTATCTTACGTATTGTTCGACTCGACAGACACTCTTATAGCCATACCTGGGATACTGGTATAGAGGAAAATTTAATTATCGATGTCTCTTGGGATTACGTAATAGCGTGATAACCTTTTACTTCGACAGTCTTGTGAAATCCGTTCAAATGAGTTTCTTTGTTCAAAGGGAAATTCTGTCCGAGAATTAAATGCCAATCGGGCGTGGCGACGGCTGAAACTAAATACCTTGGTTCTTCTTCGGCTCTGATTCGAATATTTCTCTAGCGACGGGGTCAATGGAGGTCGCAAGGAGATCGATATGAGGTATCGAAGAGAAGCTGCAACCTTTTTCTTAAATACTGTAGCCAGGAATTACGTCTCAAAATTGTTTTGCACGTTTGCCAAGACGTACGCGGTCCGCTGAATTTTCATTTAAAAATTGTTTGCTGCGAAAAGGTTTGCTATTAATTGACACCTTTTAATTGCTCGAGTCGCGAGACAGTTTACGTGCTTAATTGGGAGCTCTTAATTGCTGGAGTTTCAAGCTTAGAGAAATATTTTATACTTTCAAGAGATATTCGCGACCACGCTCGTGACGTCATTGTCATTGAATAATCAAGTGACGAAAAAAAAAAGTATCGAAAACATCTCACAATCAGGTTCATATCTCGGGTGATTCGTCTTCCATTTAAAAAAAAGTTTCACTTAAATATGCTACGCTTGTAAATGTCCGTCTGCAATTCGTATTCACGCTTCCATGGCGGCGCTATTTTTCATAAGTTTTTCGCAACTTCTCTGTATTCAATTTGCGTTGGCTCGCTTTGGCTCCTTTGCCTGGGATGAGTTCAACTGCTGGTTGGCGTCTTGGCTCGCTATCCTGGGTCGTCTTCCTTCAGCTGCTCACGACCTCTCGACCTCCCGACTCCGTAATAGATGTAAAACGTATGCGGCGGCAGTCTTCCTTGGCGCTAACCTGAAGAAGAGAGGAACATGAGAGTGCCAGCGGAGGAGCACGTGTAGGAGGGTCGCCTGAGTCCCGTATGATCGGCTTCGAAAGGAGGAACACGCGGAAGAAAGATGAGGAGGATCAGAATGAGAAGATTCCAAAGTAGAGGAGGGAATCTGCGCGGCTTCATTCATGGCAGTAGGCCAAGAGATACTGATATCACGTGGGTAGCATACAGTATTCTTGTTCAAATTTTCTTTCCATTTTGAGGCATTTTTTTGTATCAATTAATAATCACGTCGTCCGATTTGATTATTTATACCCGTAGAAAAGTTTGTCATTGCCAATGATTTTTTCCAAGTAGGTGCGATAAATCAAAGGGATCGATACAAAATTTTTTATTGCATTTGCAATAAAACTATTGGCAATACGAGATTTTCTTGGGTTAACATTTTTCATTTCCTGTTTCGTAAGATATATTTGTATAGCGTTCATATGTCTTTTACTGCTGTTACTGATAATAATCTTTAATATCTTTCTTGCGTTGCATTATGTACTTGTAGATAAGTTTGGTAAATAGTACGTTAGAGTGTACACTGAAGAAAAGATTTAGCTGCTCTCTTTCTGTCTTCTACTTCTCTTAGTTCTTTCGCCTTCTTTATTTCTACTTGTATTCGCCTCGGTAAAACTTATCTTATTCGAAAGTTTCCATTACATCACATCGCATTGGTCCGCGCAGCTATAACCTCCCAAACTTTTTCCCGGCGATCCGCCTCAGTAATTGAACTTTAAAGCAACGAGTCCAGCGTAACGAGCCAAGTAACGAAGATTGTTATAGGGTTTAGGGAAGTCCCGAGGAGCAATCCGTTTCCCTCTTACCGACTTCCTTTTCTCGCCTATCTTTTCCCTTTTTTTAGTACTTTTTAATTTCTGTAAAACTATCCATTCTCTTCATTTATTTCGCATTCGCGTACCAAAGCCTTCGCCATTTTTCACTGCATCCACATCCAGCAAGGGTAACGGAGCTGGATTTAAAATTTAAAAAATTTTATTATAATTAAACCTGAATTTTCAGGGTTTTTTTTCCCTAGCGAGCAAGAGGAATATTTACAAAGAAGAGAAATTACCAACTTGGATCTTTTTTTTGACATTTCACGTTTCCCTAATTAAGCCGTTTTAACTTCGTCTTCTATCTTTTTTTCTTCAATTTTTCTGGTACACACTAATTTTGATTGGAAAATGACGATCATCGAGAACCCTATTGAACAGGTTCACGTAAGGCTTAAAAAGACTCGGTTGGATTTTATTGTAGAGTTGCTAGAACATGCTGAAATAATATTTAGGATTAGTTAGAAGTGGAACAGTCGCGAATCTTCCATCTGGATTTTCTTGCGGATTATGAGTTACGAATCGCTTCTCTCAAACCGAGCGATGAGCGATAAAGTAAGCAAAGTCGAAAATAAACCGAATGATATTTACATGTATATACGATTTACTCACAGAAAGCTAGATCGCTATCCTCACCACTGTGGTTTCCTACGAGGCGTCCATGTCGCCACGAAATTAATGGGCACAGAAACTCCAATGAGTTTCCGTTTCCGGCGTGGGAAATGCTTTGGCCAGACTATGGAATTACGCTCCTGGTTCCCCTTGCTTTCGGATTTCGCAGTTCGTTTCTCAGTTTCCAACACTTAGTTCACGGTTTCTCCGCTAGTCGAACGATCAGCTAGTGATTTTCAATCAAGAAATCTTCACGAAGCGACAGTGATATCTATGTATATATCTATGTATACCCAGAGGTATTTCGATTTGTGAGCTTGTCAGTGTATCTTGACTAGAGAGAACATTTAAAATTGAGTGTCAAAGAGAGAGAAAGAGGTAGTAAGTAAGTGAGTATCATTCTGTTAAAGTGAGGGAGAAACTTGGGAAGGAATCCTTCTTTCTAGTTCTAACCTCTGCGCCGTGACGTGTCGTCGTTGGTGATGCGTGAAACGCGCCGTGGCTTTCAAAGGGAATAGAAACAGTCCTCGAGGAGTTGATGGTGTCAGTGATCTCTTAGTGTTCATTGTGTCGGTGTGTTCTCAGGGGGCGACTGAGAATACGGAAAAGTCCTACCGTGAAAGCGAACAGACCGAGATATCCAAGTTCGCGTAGAAGCAGCTTCAGACAAAGTTTACCCTAAAAGTAGATCCGTTCTTGCGGCCAACAGAACTGAAAACGTGTGTCGTTCTCTTGAAATATCGTAAAAATCTCAGTCGCTCCCTGTAGCGAGCACTTCCTTCTTCTCATACTTCAACCTATGAAAACTTAACTTTAAAGAACTTCAACTTTGACAAACTGAATTTCATATACAAGCGATTCGACTCGGTCGTCTGCTTGAATAATTTTTAGCAACTTTATTTTATCATATCGATTCAGTGCCAATATCCCTATTTACTTTACAAGGTTTTATGCGTAGTCGCCGTTAGTGTCTAATATCAAAGTGCGCGCAGAAATAATAATATTGCTTTTGGTGCGCCTAATAAATTCACGTTTCGAATTAAGACGTCGGATTATCGTGAGGAAAAGATTCTATCGCAAGGACGACAATATGCTTTAGCCCTCCAGAAGGATTTTACAGAAACACTACTCCTTGGCTCCTGTCAGGTACTTCAGTCTATATAACCAATAAAATTAACAAGCATCTCGTATTTATAAACCAGCATTCTTCTACTTCTTAAACCTTCTTTAATTTGTTTTAGACATTTATAATGAATTCGACATTTCATTAATAAAGAGCTTCGACATTAAAATTTGAACATGAGAACCTGTAAAAGCAATATCCATTATGTATGTACAGTGACTGAGTTTTCAGATATATTTGGAAAATATATACATACATGCATGTCGCAACGTGCATACGCCAGACATAGTCTACGAAGCAAATAATTTAGAACCCGATGTACGATCCATTTACAATGAGCTTCGCTAAATTCGTTTGCTTCAATTTGATTTCCTACTGATATAACTTTATATAAGCATAAAAAGTATTTTCGAAATATCGGGTATCGGCTTTTTTATTAAACACTGTTTTACCTCCCTGTATTTCACCAAGGGTGGCTATTAATACGTTTTTGTTAACGTGAAAAAGCTTGATGCTTTTTCAATGAAAAAATGGTTATTCAAAAGTATTATTTTTATAGTATATACGTATACACACAAATGATAAATCCTTTAGGGGTCCACTATTGCCGTGGTACACATAAATTCTATCTCTCCATCTAAATCTGTCTTTCCCAGTTTCACTCTTCCTGATCATCCTGCTCAACAGCCGAGGTGGGATTACGATTCAATCCGCGAAACGACAAAAATATCTAGCTCCTGTTGAGCGAGTGGCAATTGATCGTTCAAGCTTCAAGAAAGGGATGATGGGATGAAGAAACGTCGTGCCAAAGGGACTGGCATTTTCGGTGGTGACAGTGACGCCGATACTGATGTAGAAAGGTATACCGATGCCGTTCACCATTCACCCCACCTTAGTCTTAATCTTACTTTTATCCATAGCACAGGGCGCACTCTTAACCTTACTGGTATTTTCGTTCTTGCCTTTCTTCATCGCCTTCACCGAAGAAAGCTTCTCGGATCTAACCCCAAAGTATGTAAGAGATCTTTTATTCTCGAAACTTCAGCAGTGCGTGGGATGATAGATGCTTGTAGTACCTGATAAAAAAAATGAGTGCTAGTAAATATCAATGAAGGTACTGCGGTTTCATCTTGAATAGATAGCGATTTATTATTATTACTCTTTAATCACTAGATAGGTAATAAAATATCCCTAGGACTTGAACGACTCTCGTTATCACTAGATGGCAGTCAATACCACAGTTATGGAAGTGATAATGGATATGAAAGAGGTATTCGTAAAACGGAATATGAGAATCAAGAATCGAGGGGTCGGCGTTGAATTTCCGGTTAGGATCGATCGATCGCAGTAAGAGGAGACCGTTGTAGGAGGTTAGGGTGGCGTCGAGACGATTATGGGTGAGAAAATAAGAGCCGGGGGCGATGGTGACGCCAATCGGGAATACCAGGACCAAGAGAGGATTCGGAGGAAGAGATGGCTTATCGGAGTCCAATTTTGCAAAAAGCATTTCTTTATCTGAACTAATGTTTCGGGACGGGAGTCTGCTTCGCCGGGCGTCGCGACGTCACTCGAAAAATCTCAACCCGCGCGATACATGTGTCAAAATCACTCAAGAAGTTTAACCACGAAAGAGGCAAAATAGATCGCGATGTCTCGTTGCCTGTTCGGTATGCGAATATATTTATTTACTTACTTCCTGTCCTCCTTGCTTACGTTGTTTCCTTCTTAATTTTTTTCCGTGACGAAGCACCCTTGTTTTTTTTTTTAGTTCTCTCGAGACCGAAGTACCAAAATATACCAGATCTCACGTACTTCAGCTATCCTTGTCCGGTCTGTTCGTAATACGCGCCACTGTGTGTACCTTCCATATTTTTCTGCTTTTCTCTCCCTTACTTCCTCCTCCTCACATTCGCTCCTCTCGCTCTCTCTATCGTCCCACCATTTCATCTCGTTTCGTTTGGTTCGACTCGGTCGAATACACTACGGTACAGAGAGGATGGAGTGCTGCGCAAATTTCCAAGCAACGTTCGCACGAGGCAAGTACCGTGTAGAAGAGCGAGATAAAAAATATAGAGAAGGAAAAGGGAAAAAGAAGCCGTGGTACAAAAGGCACGGGACACCGAATACGGAGCAGCAGTTTATTTTCCTCAGAGGGAGCATTTCAATGGGATGATGCGACAAGGACGGGTATGAGAGTATCGGTCAATTGTTATCGAAACGATGTTCATACGTATTTATATTTGCTGTAGCTTTCTTACATAATTCCATTACGATGACAGAAGAACCAAAAAGACGCCTTAACCTCTGACTTGTTTAGACGCATTCAGCAGATTTAAATTTCTTACCTTTTTAACCTCATCGACACAGCACTCGGTACTGCTTGATTGCTGCAATCATAGAAATAAGTATTCGATCTCCCTTTCACGTTCTCTCGTTGCTTCTTTTTCTCTAGATTTCTCGGAAGCAACTTACCACATCGCTGATCCAGAACACCTGGTACCTTTCCAACGGTCTTAAATCACCTTTCCACAATTCTTTTCTTTCGAGGTTACGTCCATTTGTACCATCGTACTGTGTGAGGTTCTAAGAGTCATCGATTGGAGCAATTAATTTATCAATATTACTTCTAACACATCGATGAAAATAATTTATCTGAAAGTTCGAAAAGCAACGCTTCGAACATTATAGAAATGCAACTGTGTGTGCGGAATATCGAGAAAGTACCAAGCAGTGGAAACTAACGTGAAAGCGAAGTTCGTTCTTGTGCCGGTAGATGGCGAGCGTTGGAACTCGCAGGACTTTGTGCGTCAGCCCGATTCCCGTGGCAAAGTGGAAGGAGGCTGAAATTTCTATCCTTCATCAATTCGCAAGAAAGTTGCGAATAGTCTGTTGAGTAGTTCTCGATGCGCTGCGTTACCTTGTGCGCCAATTTCATTTGGTGTAACGTCGCGTGGCGCTGGCGAAGTAGAAATCAGATTTTACGGGAAATTGAAGAACGTATTTGGATCCTCGCCAAGAAGTTGAGAAAGAGAGAGACAGAAAGTGGGATAAAAGGAAAAAAGCAAAGGGTAACCGAAAGCGAAGCAGAGACCGAGCGAGCGCGCGCGCGAGAGAGAGAGAGAGAGAGAGAGAGAGAGAGAGAGAGAGAGAGAGAGAGAGAGACCCATCGCAATGGCAGTACAATCTCCAGAATATTTGACATGAAACGTAGTGGCCGCTCTCCGTACAATTAACCCCGACCCTCTGAATATCTACAACCCGCCGCCATTTCCATTCTGCAAATAGCACTTCCTGTTATCTTTTTATTTATTATTTGAACATTATTTATTATTTATCTTCTCAGGGTCCAAGCGGCTGCAGCAACTGGGACAGTAGTACCGTGCTGGAAGGATATAGAGTGGAATGGTACGTGCTGGGATGCTGCACGTTTTGTCGAACCACGTTACGAACACTGGATACAGGGAATCAGTGAAGAGACTGAATGGCGGAAGAAGAGAACGGGAAGAGAGAGAGAGAAGAGGGCTAATACCGTGCTATCTATGTAGGAAAAGGAATTGAGAATATATATAGCCTCAGAATTGGTTAACGATTGCAAAGAATCCTCCGAGTGCAAGAATGGTGTTATTTACGAGGAATCTCCTGGGACACCTTCGATTGCAACACGTCACGGATTAACTGCTCTCAAATCTTTCGGACCCTTTGCCCCCTGGCCACACGGTTCTCGTTATCAGCCGAAGATTCCTGATATTCCCTTAGGTCTTTGAATACGTGTGCTTCATGTTTAGATGACGGATATCATTCTGTCTAAGCAAGATTATTCGAGGAAATTGATCGGGTCAATAAATTAGGAGAATCCAATTTCATATCAACACGTTTATTTGGGTTATGCAATAGGCGTATATCCATAATTATTGTAAATACACGTATATGGTCGTCTTGAGTAAATCGTACAGGCGATCTTCTCTAAAGATCGTACATTCGAAAGTTCAAATCGATGCATCCTGACCAGGATGGGAGCTGAAAGCTCGGCTCTTATTCGGTCGAATTACCGAAGATACCCGATCGTAAGCGTCGCGAGGACGAATACGCGGGTTGCCGCACAAAAAGGAAAAATGGAAAAACTCGAGAACATTCAAAGACTGAGGGAGAAACAATTGATCGGCAAGAAGGATCGAGCCGTGATGGGGAGGCGTCGCGACGCTTCGCGCCGTTACCGCATTATGCAAGTGCCCGTTGGTTCGCAAGGCGTTCCTTTTTATTTTTTAAATATATCATATGAAAATGGAAAGACTGCCGACGCCTTTTAAATGCGTCGCGACGCTACCCCCACTCATTCATTCTCATAATCCATCCAATTTCTCATTTGGCAGGGGCGCCATTATCTTTTACACACCCAGACACACATTAACGTACTTCCACTTACATTCATGGAGATGCATTCGCAAGCACACACGACTGATATATATGTATATATATCTCTTTTGTATATGTATATACATATAGATATATATATATCTTCTTGTATATTTATATATTAATTTTTCTTTATCTAATCACGAGAGTTCAATTCACCTTATGCAAGAGTGTACTTTGAAAAAATATCGCAGCTGTACATCGGTATATGTTACATGGATGAGTATTTTTTTTTTCGGGGGAGGGACTGGGCAGGAAGGGTGGATAAATCACGTTTCCTTTCGGGCCACGCTTGAGACATCCTGGGAATATCCAGCTTTGAATTAATTGGAATTTCTGAACGTATATCAGACAGAGAGTAGATATTCCTGAAAGCAGCGTAGAGTTGCTAAAAGCATCCGTACGATGATAATCGGGACGTTCTTCGCAAATGGTGGAAAAGTCCATTGACCGTTCAGTATAATAGAATTTCTCGAGGTATTTACAAAATTTACAAGTTCGATGACTGATCGGATCCCCTTTGCGTCGCTAACTCTTATTCACAATGAATTATCTATGTATATATATATATATTTTTGGCTTACCGCCTGGGACCGAAAATTTCAGTCACAATTCTAATATCATTTATCTCCAGCCGTGGCACAATTTATCATTTTAATTCATCCACGTACAGAGATTTCGCGTATATTCATATTTGACTCCATTCGAATAAATCATTTATCAATCATTATATACAATATTTCGTTAAAGTAGTAACGAGATCGAAGGAAGGAGTTTATGGAAGGATACAAAAATGAGTGATTTATTCATCCCCTCGTTGTATTTACTTCAAATTGTTCCTTCAATCGTCCCTTCGATCACGTCCCCTAATCAATCTAAAATTATTGATATTAGGAGACCACGGCACCGGCGCAAAACATGCTGAGGTTGAACGGGTGGAAGCAAGTATACAGTGAGGAAGTGATAAGGGAGAAGGGTAAAGGAGGAAAGTGGATAAGAGACGAAGGCAGGGAAGAAAGTAGAGATGAATGGGAGTCAAATGGAAAGGAAGTTTTCAAGAAAGCCCTCGGGCGAGACGTCCCGTGTATATATATCTGTAACTTAATGAGCGAGAACTAAGGAAGGGTTGATAGGGATTATGAGGTGTAAATAAGGCGCAGGGTACAGAGAAGGGTGTGCAGAGCATAGAGGGGTTAAAAAGGGAGCGAAGAGGTCTGTTCGACGCGACAATCAGACGTAGTACTCGTTGACTTTGAGCGCGTCGGATTCCCTCCCCTATACGCAGCTCTCTTGCGTTGAGATTAGGGGTGTGCGAACAGTGACGACTTCCCGTGGATGGTGAAGCTGTTGCTTGCCGAGGGAGCCTCCGGATATATTTGAGTCCTGGGAGTACGCCTCGGAGAGGATGGATCCGCTCGTTACGGTCGTTGCAGTGGTGGGCGACGGCACGACGCTGGCGTCGTTCAAAGCTGGTTTCGCGTTGTGGTCTATGCACGCGTAGACAGTTGCTTCCTTCGGGAAGAGTCTTCCGCTGGATATACTTCCGCAATTTCCGGTACCGCTGATGCTCCCTCCGCCTATTATCACACCCAGACCGCCACCGTGTCCCGAGAGCGGGGCTAGGCTACCCACCTTCGGATCCGCTCCCGTAGAAAGGGTTGTTGGCCGGGCCAGACACAGTTCAGCGTAGGTCACTTCACCACTTGACAGCTGAAACGAGGAAATTGGGATGGTCCCGAGAATCTTGGAACGCAGCTAGATTGTCTTTCAGTGGAGGAGGACTCTTTGGTGGGGTTAGGAATCTAGGAGTTTGGGGTCTAAATTGAACAGTAAGAGAATCATCGGATCGGAAAGGATGCTGAACTCACCGGCAAGGTAGGATAGTTAGTATAGTCGGCATGTGGATAGGCCGGTAGTCCTTGATGAAGATGTTGATGATGACGATGATGATGATGATTGGGTTGATGAAGTGATAGGGATGTTCCGAGAGCCGTCGAAAGGGCGTCAGGAGTGCTTTGTCCAGCGAGCGGCGTCCCCGCCGTCGACCCCGTCAGCTGGTAATCTGAATCTTTTGATGAAACAATCGGATCGCTCCATACCCTGAACTTTCTCTCTCTTCTCCGTAAACGCTAAATTCTGGACGTACCTTTGTTAGTGGGAACGACGTCCGGGTTTCTATCGTCGGCATCGTACAGATCCTCGGCAGTAGGTGCACTGACCTTCTTCAGAGGTAGATCATCGGGTCTACCTGCCTTACGATCACTCCTCATCTTAAGAGCTCCCAGGATGGTTGTTGTCACGAGCAAGAGCGCCGTCACGACGCCTATCAGCACCCCCAGCAATGGAGTTATCTCAAAGGGCACAGGACTCCCTGTAGACAGAATCCTTGCTGCCTTTTTCCCAAACTTCATCCCCCGTCATTAACCCACCCCTCTGTCCTATCAGATTCTAAATCTCATTCGGTTCACGAATTTAGTAATCTATCCAAAGTCATGTTCACACGTCGAAACACAGACTTCAAGTTTAACCGAATAAACTTACCCGTCTGCTTCTCAGCAATCTTCAGAGTGAAACCTTCTAGAAGCGTAGGATCGCTCCTACCTTTGGCATTCACCGCATATAGCACCATGTTAAGAACCTTGCCAGGTTCAAGACCTCGAACAGTGAAGGAAGCAGCAGCATTTTCCCGCGAGGTCACATTAGCCTGAAGCAGAGCAGTGTGCTGATCGAAGACCTCAAGAAGGAAGTGCTGAGGTTGACCTCCATCGAATCCAGCCGTACATGCCACCGATAGGGAGTCAGTCGTCTGATTAGTCAGAGTGCAATTGTACGGAGATTCAGGTTTTCCTACAAACATAGGTGAGCAAAGTCTAAGTCTTCCTTCTCCGATCTCCACGTCGATTGTCGCCCGGTTCCTCAGAGTACTATAATATCTTTCAGATCCATCTTTATCACGAGAGATGACAGAAGAAACTGTTTACCGGCTGGTATGATGTGAAATACGCAAGCATTCTTCTGCTGTCCAGCTGTATTGCTGGCCCAGCAGAGTACGGTGCCGTAGTCCATTTCCGTGACGGGTCTATAGGTAAGGACGCTCTGGGTGTGACGGGTCGAGCTCTTGTATCGCGCCTGCGGTACATCGACCATTTCCTCGGTGTTGTTAAACGCCCAGCGGAAGCTGTCCGGCGGTGGATACGCTTCGACCTGGCAAATGATCCTGGCATCTTCGTGTCTAGCTACACCGTAGATCCTCTTCTGATCGGACACGCAGATCGGTTTGTCTGCAATAACGATCCACTTTACATCTGGTGCTTCACCAGTTTGATGCTATACACCACCAGGTTCTAATATCCAACCCATAAAGCGTTAGCGACGTCGTTCGCGCTAATGGTACTCACACATGATCTTGAGCTCAACGCTATTGCTGTAACCATCCCCTTCTGTGTTACTGGCAATGCAGGTGTAATTTCCAGCCTGGGATCTGCTCACGTTCCTTAAGGCTAGGTCGTATTGTTGCACTATGACCCCGTCCTTCGCTTTGTTCTGTATCACATTACCCTACCACGGAACCACAATGATCAGTCTCCTAGGAACTGTTTACAGGATATAATAGATATCAGGACTATCTTGAACTCACATTGTGTCTCCAGACGACTTTATACGGCCACGGGTTCGCAAGAACTTTGCACTCGAAGTAAACGTCATCGCCTTCTTCTATGTCGTCAGGATTCATATTAGAGCCCAGTTCGAGATGCAGTATAGGAACGACTGTAATGCAAACGGGTCAGAGGTCAGTATTATTATAAAAGAAAAAAAACGGATAATTTCAATATTCAACAATCCTATCGCTTATAGTTATCATTAATATTCATTTAATTCATACGTCACAAGGTACAAAGCTTCTTTCAAAAGACACCCTGACTACCTACACCAGACGTTAAGCTTCCAAGTGTCTTCCTCGACGCCGTCGCGCACGCGGCTGTTCTCAGCGCGACACGTCAGCACCTTATCGTGATCCAGCAGCGTCGGCTTAAGCGTCAAGGTGGATGTCGTCATGTTGCCATCTTGCGATACCTGAAATCATCCTCGTAGTGAAAAAGGCGGAAGACCGGTTCTGCCACTCCCACGACCTTATGCTGCATGCACAATGGCGCCCTACGACGACGGAATTTCGGATCGCAAGAATTTTGAGGAACCATACCGAGACTGGCCCCAATTCCTGGCAATAAATTAACCGCGCTAGGACGAGGGAAGAAGTGGGCCGAATTCGTAGGTAGGGGGGATCGATGAAGCCGCGTGTCTCGACTTCATTCCCCGCCGATATCATGACGTACTGCCAGTTATCGCTCGACTCAATATCGGCTTTCGCTCGCGACGATCTCTCTTGAGCACGCCACAAGATTATTATTTGTGGCTCCTACCCTTTTCCTTCTTCCTTCGCTCCTCTCCTAGCTTCCTCTTTCATCCTCCCGATCAATCTCCACCATCCGTACTCTTACCGGCGTTTCTCATTGTCAGACTGACCGAGCGACGCTGGCTCCAAGAGAGAAATGGAGGAAGGAGGAATGGAAGAGAATTGAAGAAGGTCACGTGAGAGACGATAAGGGGCCAGGATGGGGTCGAGGGTGCTGGCACAAAGGGATTCCTTGGTGAGCTTCGGGGCTCGTGCGGGGCTGTCCTGTAATTACGTCTTGGCGTGTCAGGATGCTAATGTGTACGATGTAAATACCGATAGGTACGTTAATTTCTGCGACTTCAGCGAACCGAATGTCCCTTCAAACATTGAATGGTCAGATTGAAAGGGGGTGCAGGGGGGGTAGCCTGTCCTTATATTTTCTCTGATTGTGGACACCGCTCTCTTTTCATTCGAATACACACACTGTATTAGGCGAATTATACGTGTAGTTGGCAAAGACTCTCCACCCTAATTTCATATATACAGACTATTTATATATATATATGCGAATATGGTTTCGAGTCAGTCCCAATGACAATAATAAAATTAGACAAATTAGTTTTACCTCCACAGTAAAATTGTCCAGCCTCTTCCCATCCAAGTACCAAAAGAGTTTGGCTGGGGGTCTTGAGCCCGCTGTCATGCAGGCAATCTCGTACTTCCGGTCTGCACTCAGAGGCGCGTGTTCGCTGCTCAGTATAGAGACAGTCAGCGGTCGCACTGAAATTTATAAATTTTATTTTAAAAAATTCTTTCCGTGCCTTGTAAATTATATACATATTTTTCACCTTTTCTTCAATAACCGCGTCAATTCATATACGCAACTAATTATCATCAGTCACATTCATTTGTCCGCGTCGCGGTTTATCACTTGGCTAATCATTGGACCTGAATATCCACTAGATGCTACTTCATTACCGGCCTACCACCGAGACCCAACTAATCCGACAAAATAGCCGTCAATGTGACGAGTGTTCAAGGTTCACCAACAGACTCATTCGTGGCTTCTGTGGGTCGACAGTCGGACAGTGACAATTCTGACCGTTGGGATGCTGATAATTAATTATAAGCTCATCACTTTTCATAATTGAAAGTACAACGATCATCGAGCATGATGCTCAAGTAAGTAGCATAAGCATTTCAATTCATCATTTTACTTTTTTATTTTTTATCACCTCTTCGTCTCTTTTTCTCAGCCTCCCTTCTTCTCTCTCTCCTCTCTCTCTCTATCTCTCTCTCTCTCTCTCTCTCTCTCTCTCTCAGTTTGAAGTTCAACTCTTCTCCATCTTTCTTGCTTAAACGGTCAAATATGCATTTCGCTAACTTGATTTTCCCGACATTCCTAGGCTCAGATTCGTGAGTTTTGCTCGGCTCACAAGTAGCCGTCCCAAACACACCATCTGAGTCCTTGTAACTGTTTCTACGGCCATTGTTGCATTCAGCTAAATACATACATATATATATATATATGAGCAAAAACACGTCAAACCGGAGACCTTTTTTTCATCGATCCTTTCGATTATTGTGAATTTTTTTAACGGTTCTATGGGTGAAATAAATTTCTCAAACAATTTTGTGTTTTTTTTATCTTCAATATTTCAAACGCTATTCCAAGTTGAAAATTGCCCAAAATGCCAAAAACCGGCACACTCTCCTTCAAATATCCATATCGTAGGGTCTATTTGTCTGATCAATTTGTCCCTGGGCTCATTAAAAAATTAAAGATTGTTATAAATAATTAATTTTCAAATATGATTTTCATCAGCAAAACCGCGCTGTAAACTTCAAAAAAAAAATACGAGCGTATTCCTTGATAAACTTTCTATAAGATAGGTGAGTTTCAAATTGGAAAATTAATGGAAAGTATTTTTCAGATATTAATATTAGAGCGAAGGCGTGCTACCAGCCTGGCGTTCAATGCAGATAGATAGTCCCAACGCACGTTCCAGTCTAGTGAGGTCTCTGACAAGGAGCACCCTCTCACATAGCGGACCCTTCGTGCACGCGCGCCTCTGCTCGATTATTAATATTTAAAACACGCTCCATTAATTCTCCAATTTGAAACTCACCTATCTTATAGAAAATGTATCAAGGAATACGGTCGTATTTTTTTGGAATTTTACAGCGTGGTTTTGCTGATGAAAATCGTGTTTGAAAATTAATTATTTATAACAATCTTCAATTGTTGCTATAATAAAATGTATAGCAGCATGAAATGAAAGCCCAATTCCAGCTCTTTCGAATGAGCCCAGGGACAAATTGATCAGACAAATAGAACCTACGATATGGATATTTGAAGGAGAGCGTGTGTGCCGGTTTTTCGTATTTTGGGCAATTTTCAACTTGGAATAACGTTTGAAATATTAAAGATAAAAAAAATGGTTTGATCAATTTATTTTTCCCATAGAATCCGTTAAAAAAAATTCACAATAATCGAAAGGATCGATGAAAATTTTTGGTCGATTTCGTCCGGTTTGACGTGTTTTCACTCACATAGGGCTTGCTGTACTGGCAGTGCTCTCACACAAGACTCACTCGACTCCGAGAGAGAGTCTGAGAGGGCTCTCTTAGCAGCTTCAAAAACACTGTCTCCCCGTATACAATCAACTTCCACCCTTGAGAAGTTCAAGTGGTACATTCTCTCTCTCTCTCTCTGTCTCTCTCTCCCTCCCCCCCTTTCACCTTCTATACGTAATTTTTCCTCCTTTCTCTTCAATGCCCGTTGTCCCCTTTTCTTTTAGTCCCTTCGGGATATCCACCGGTTATTCAGCTCTCTCGCCAGTGTCCACTGCCTTACGGACTCAAAGCACCTTTATTCTGGTCTCAAAATTTTTTCCGCCCCCTCGACGCCATTATCTTTTATCTGCGTACTTCCGAGTGTTTGCAAAGATCCACATTTAAGTGTTCGCAAAAATGTCGGTGGATCGTGAAGGAGGGAAAGATTTTCTATTGGAGAAAAAAAAAGAATGATGTAGCAGTACGAGGATATAGAAATAGTGAAGGTAGCTGGAACAAAGGAGAGAGAGATAGAGAGAAAAAGTTTTGAGAAATGAGGAATGAAAGGTAAATTAGTAGGTAGTAAGGTTGGGATTGCTGGGTCGCTCTCTAAATCAGCCCGAACGTTACCCAATTTTCCTCGCCGATTCCATTAACAGCCAACTGCCCTCTAATTAGTCAAGCTCGATTAGTTTGTTGGGTGGGTGGATAGTTAAGTGGGCCCTGTGCACTTTCCTTCCTTGGTACACTAATTCTCAAATTCCATTTCGTTTTACCGATAATTCATACAGATTTCTCATCTTCCCCCTTCCCCTCTCGCTATTCCTTCTTTCTCTTGGTGACAATCGCAATAGTCCCTCAAGTAAAAGAAGCGTCCGACCCATTGCAATGGCAAAAGAATAAATTAGTAAAGGCATCGGGGGCGCTTAGTGCTTTACCGGCTAAGAGCTGTCTGCCGGCATTGTTTCTCTCTGGGCAAATAGCAGAGGGGACGTACCAAAGATATAAAGATAAGAAAGAGAAATAGCGAACGGGAACAAGAGAGTATAATGGAAGCTAACGGTACAAGACCGATAAGCGATAGAAAGTCCAAAGAAGAGGGGAGGGGTGCAGGTTAGCAAAGGAGGAGGAATGGCGCGCGTTCACCGACTTCCTCAACTCGCTCCCGGAGTTCCTCGAGCTGGTCGAGGAGCTGTTCCGTGGTAGCAGACACATAAGACAGCATTCCGATAATTCCGCGGACTGCACCCTCGAATTTATGAGGTTTAATCCTTTGCGGAATCCGGCCAGCCCAGAACCGTAGCGAAGCTCGGGGGTCGGTTGATGGTGCACGGGTGGATGACGCGGAGGAAGGGGAGGGTGTTACCGGAGGGCTTTTATGACCGAGCAAGGAGTAGTCAGTGATAGTCGGATAGGACTTCCGGTTCCACAATACCCAGAGGAAACCAGAGACAAGGATGCATATACGTATACACACATAATGTACCAAGGTAAGAACACCGTAGAACGTCACCTGGGAGTCTCTCGAATATCGTCTCTCTCGGGTCTGGATTACCAGTATCCACACTGGATTGCAACCCTTTCCTAAGACTCAAGTATCATCCCCCTTCGTTCACACCCATCCGACAGTCAGCTTATCCGTTGCAACTTTGCGAGGAATTTAATAAAAATCCAAAAGCTTTTCCTTGTGCTTCGGAGAAGGGGCAAGAGGGGGATCCTCCCTAGCGTTGCTCACCATTACCAGGAAAATTATGCATCGACCTTCTCTTACCCCCCTTGCGCCTCTGCACTACTTTTATTCACCCCTCTCTCACTCTCTCTCTCCCACCCGCAAGCACTCGTCCTCTCGTTCTCATTCTCTCGGCCCTCGACCAACCAGCACGACTGACGAAGGTTTGCTGGTAGCGGCACGCCAGCCGCCCTTCCACTCCGCACTCCGGTTTTCCAGTTTCCCGAGGCCGGTTGGCAGGTAGAGTGCGGGAGGGAGGGCAGGAGTGCCGAGTATAAATACTTCCCTTGCCTCGGTATCCGGGGTTCGTTTGTTCTCGACAACGGAGATTTTCGCTTTGCTGCCAGTTATAACCGCATTCCGTTGCGTATCAAGGGGGGCTAGGCCTCCTCAGAGGGATGATACGAAGATTCCAGTAGCGGCTTAGAGTGACTGCACGACGTTTACAATAATCATTAGGAATTTTTACTTGCTGAAAATTTTCATCTTATTTCGATCCGCATTGTCCCCGCATTCTCCATTGTTACTCCTTACTACGTTCAACCCTTTGCCGACTTCCAGTTTGTATACCGTCGGGCTTCCTTGTCTGGTCTTCTTTACCGAGTAAACATACGCCGGGTCAGAGGTCACGAGTTCAAGGAACTGACGATGTCACAAACTGGAGAACGTGGCGAAAGACTGAAATAATTCACGAACTCGAAATTAAAGCTCATCAAATACTAACGATGCATCTCGATGGCAACGGAAGCAGAGAGCGGCTGACTGATGTTGTTGTTGGAAGCCTGACAGGTGAAGACTGCGTGGAGATCGGACCTCGACAACTTCGAGATTACCAATATGTTTCTTCGTAACGCTGGAAATTCACCAGGACCGTCCTTGGACTCCAGCAGAGTCTCCCCTCGCCACCACAGCACCGTAGGTTCGGGCCGTCCTAAAAGAAAAATTTACAAACATTTTTTCGTGCCACTTCGAACCTGTCGATACACCCTAATTTCCGTTCCCCATCAATTGTCCCTTCAAATGTGTCTACGTGTACCTGGAAACCCAGTAAAACAAGATTATATTCAATTCTATAAAATTATATCGTCATGTCTGATAGGATAGAGACGAATTTTGAATTTGATTATACGTATGATCTTTTCCCCCTTCCTTCTCTCTCCCCCCCCCCCCCACCCCACCCCCCGGACACTGTGCATAAATACGGCTGTTATTTTACATACGTCAAATAAATATACGATATTCGTACGTATTACCATATATATACGCACACACACAGGACGCTTGCCCAGATGCCCTTCAGTCCTTCAGAACCGTGGGTATAATCGATTCGTCATATCGACAGTACACACGGTCGCAATTTATAGCTTCGAGCTACGAGCAAGCATACCAGAGCCGTTTCAACAGAATGGCTAACTGACAAGGAATCTATCATTCACAACGTGCATAGCGTGCGCGACTAATTTTTCTACGTATCCAGCAAAAAGCCTTCGCTTCGCCGGTGAACAAGAGTTCCTTTACAAAGAGAATTTTTACGTAGCATAAAGATAATCCGTGCGACGATCAAAACTCCATAGAGACACACACAAAAGCAGGGGATACACATAGCAAAAAAAAAAAGAAGAAATAAATTTATTCAGAGAAAAAGTGTGAATGGGTATCGCTCGTAAAAATAATGATAATATTACCTCCGGATACGAGACACGTGAGTCGCATGTCACCATCCTCCTCGTAAGGTCCCGCGACTGTCGGCACGGTTTTACCCCGCTCGTCGATGATGTTGGGTTTGTGCGGAGGAACTGCAATCAGACGTGAACTATTCCCTAGAGTCTGCACACGGTGCCTACCGTCTATTTGGTTTACCCAATTCCTGGCACTACACACGTCCAACGCGGTACGTGCCACGCGCCATAGTCACTACCGTGTAACGAAGCGATAATCGAACGATTGAGATTGATTTGAAACAGTAACAAGGTTCCGTGACGATGATTACGCGTGCGAGCACTTTGAGGCGGGTTTAATGACTAATGACGCTCGTAGCAGGTGGGCGGAGGTACTGGTTCAAGATAGTCCAAGTGCGCCTTCAAGTGGACGGGGATGGAGAAGTGGAACGCTATAGGATGCTGCCATTGGCATATATGTGTGTATATATATATTTATATACATACACAGAAGGTCTCTGAAGTAAAAGTGGATGCAGAGGTCCCGTCATAGACTAAAGTAGAGCCGAGTGGTGAAGCGAGGAAAAGCAATTGGACAGAGCGAAGGAGGTCGAGAGGGAGTGAGATTGGTTAGCGAGGCCCGGGATCGTGCGGTATGCAGAATCCTTTTTGAGGTTAGAATTTCTTTGAATCTGTCCAAGTCATTCCTGGGTAGAGAAGCGATCGATGGGTTCGATCGTAGCAGTGATTGTGTTAATGTCTGTAATTTGAGGAGAGAGTGGGGGGGGGGGAGCGAATGGTAAATGCAGCACGTAGCACGTATTATGGTCGCGTGAGGACGGGAAATTATGAAAAACAAAGGCGAGCGAAGTACGCGAAAAGATTGTGCAAGCTGGAAAGTAAGAAGGATGCTGAAACACAATTGACATCGTAGAGTGACTGCTGTCGCGGTGACGTGTAGATAGTGGATTTTGGGTGGTATCGGTCGGAGAACTTCCGGTTCTGTCAGTGTGCCAACGTGAATCGTTGAACACGTGACTGTGAAACGTATCGATATTCGTGTGTATGTACATTGACAAATTATCTGTATGAGTGATGGGCATCGCGGGGGAGAGGGGGAGGAGAATGGCCAATGGCGCAATGCCGAGAAAAAGCTCGAACGCCGTCGTGTTCACCCTCGTGTCCTGGCATTCACCCTTGGCTCTCTCTTTCTCTTCCCCTCGTTCCCTGATCATCCGCCGCGCCCCCCCCCCCCCCACTCAAAGCGTTCATTTAAACGTTCAAGAACTCGCGATGGGAAAATAAGTTGTGCTTTCTATCGGATGAATGGTGAAAGTAGGGATTCTTCGGCAATCTTTTAAGTGCGTTTACGCTCGACGGTTTGATTGATCCGAGGTGAGACGGTTGGGTGAGATCATTTCTTCAGCCATTGGTATGGCCAATAAAATAAAAATAAAAGGGAACCAACATCGATCCCTCCCCCTCCCCTCTCGAGATTACAGTACGCCGAGGCAAGCACGATCCAAGAATCGAATATCGAAAATCCATGATAAGAAAATCGACGCTAAAGGCTCGCACGAGGTAGAGCCCATCCTCGTCCGTCCTGAGGCCACGGAGTTACAGCGCGAAGTAGGAGCCGTTCAAGGATGAGGAACCAGCGTGGGATTCGGCGAGGCCAGCTGAGGCGAAGAAAGACGCGCCTACTCGAACGAGCAACGACGGTAACTGTCGTCTGTCGCGGGACTTAACGTCTCGGAAAACTGTTATGGCTTCTTTTTTTTATTTATTTATTTTTCTACACATTTTTCTCATTCCTTCCTAGAAATGGGATAAATTTTCTCGCATCAGGTCCGTAGCTCTTAAATAAGGTAGCCAAGCTCGGTTCCCTGCTACTCGTCACGTAACAAAAGAAAAAGGCTGTTATCGTGCACATCGTATACACGTAACCCTGTAAACCGCATATCGCGATTCTGCCTTGCGGTCCACGTGCGTACGGCGTTGGAGCAGATCTATACGTGCCGATGAAGGTGGGTATCCGTATGCGCGGGAAAGGGAGAGTACTCACCGACGACGGTCAGGTGAATCCTGGAATTGCGGGTGGGGCTCTTGGTGAAATCGACCCGGCACCGGTACTCGCCCTCGTCCCGCTCCTCGACGTGGTCGATGTTCAGGGCGGCCGGTTCCGTGACCGTGCTGAAGTACGCTCGCTCGTTCAGGTACTCCTTGTCCTTCCAGTGAGAAGACTGCTCGGAGTGTTTGCCCCTCATGTCGTAACTGAAACACGCGCGTCGTAGGCGTACGCCCACATTTTATTCGTCTGCCCGGCACTCCGCGTGTCTTCATCGGCACCTCTTTAGTGCCGAAGTTCACTTTGGTCGAAGAAAGAAAAAGAAGAAGTGAAATGGACGGAACGAAAGAAAGCAAAGGACATTAGAAACCTGGAGGAGGTTGGATTAAAAATGTCGAGATTTAAGATGTCGCGTTTTATTTTTTTCCTCGTATCAGACTTACTTCCGGTTCTCGAAATCACAATGGTCATTCCAGTGCATTCACCCTGCTGGTACCTTAAGGGTAACTCCCAACTACAACCACCCGTACCGTCCATATCTTCCCCACCCCCACCCCACCCCACGTCCCCAACCACCTAATCCCATCCTGACTATACAGAACAGGCTGGGGGTCATGTATATCGAATTAACGAACAGGGTTGGTCGTTACTTTGTTAACCTTGTTACAAAGGTAGTCATTCGACGTCCTTTGTATTGACCTTAGGAGAAGTTAATCGCTGTCGTCAAGTCATTTCCTTTGTTAGGAATCAACGGTATCCCGTTACGCCCGATACTGTGCACTGAGTCGGCCTAAGAATCTTTGTGTATCCAAATGGTCCTACGTAGATAAAACGTATCAACATGAACTTCGACCAAAGTCAGGCCCCCGCTCAACCTACTTTACTTTTATCCATATATGCATGCACACTCAACTTTTCTGAGCTTCGCTCATCGCTACTCGGCCTCACGTGGCTCCACCACGCGTCAGGCAATCCGCGTAGCTCAGCCCTTCTCGAAGGCAGGTTAGACTTTAGTGAAACTTTCGTATACGAGCTATTCGATATAGACTCTGGTTTTCGGATTATTCCGTGTACGCGTGACACGAGGATAAAACGCGAAACACGTAAGCCCTTCGAGAAACCGGATAACGCGGTAACAACGTAAGAGCAGCTCTAGATTCGAGATTCAATTCCCAAGGTAACGGCGCCTGCATACGTGTACAAGAAGATGGCGCCAAAATTATAGGCGGCTCGATAAATTAATCGAAGTACCGTTGCCACGAGGCACGGGAGGCTCTCGCATAAACTTCACCATTTCAGCACACGCCATTCGACTATTACTTACTAGCCATATTCCCAGCTAGTATGGCCAAAGCTTTGGAATACCAAATGAGCATATTAATGGCCGACGCAGCACCTTGTGCGGTTGTGGCGACCGACTCCACCCCGAGCCCATCTACCTTTGCCGTCTGACTGTACACGGTCTGCACTACTACTACAGGCTGATTACATCCAAGCTGTTGTTACTGATCGTTGTTGCTTCTACTGGCACTCTCCACAGCTAACCTCCGTACGCGGCAGACTCTTCGGCAGAGCCAACCGTGCAGTATCCCGAGGGCACGCGAAAGTGCATTCATATCCGATGGTGTCGGAACAATCCAGGTACAATTTCGACAACAATAACGAGCATCGAGATCGCCCGGCAGCAGCTCATCCCGAATTACGATGCTTGGTTCAGCCAGTGGCTTTCCAGGATTAATAACCGAAAGCCCGAGTTAATTAGCGCCTCGGATTAGTCGAGCACGTGCTTTCTGTATAGGCGCGTGCCCCACTGTGTTATGCCTGGTTAAGTTTCCCTTTTACGTTCTCGCCCGCCCGACCTCACCCACCCCTCCCCTTCGACACCCTGCGCATCCCAGGTACACCACGCGGCGCTCCGACACTGTGCCGTCCACTCCCCTTTCCGGCCCTGGAAGTCCTATATATTTCACACATATATAAGCCAGACCAGCTTGGGTTGCTGAATTGGAAAGCGATCTCATGCGCATATCTATATGCACTTGGAGCGAGTCGAGTGTCGCTGTTGCAGTTTTGGTAAACCTGTCTGACCGTACTGTATTCTGTACTGTAAATTCTCCACTGTCCCTCTCTCTCTCTCTCTCTTTCTCTCTGTCTTTTAGTCTATACCGAACCATTGGGCAAATACTAGCAGCCGAGCCTTCATGATCCGAGCCTACGGATATCTATTCATACGTATAATGCTCTTATCTCATCGATTGATGAACCACTGATCACTCTGAAGTTGAACGAGTACTCGCTGCTTATAGATATACTGGACAGGACGGAACATGCAGATTGCACTGTGCGATATAGCTTCGATACAATTTGCTTTGGAAACTCTATTGGAGATGATCCGCAGATTGGGGTATTCAGGTTTCACGAATTTTGAGAGTCTAAGCCGCAAGGTACCAACGCTGCCCGGCTGGCTGACTCCTCTGAGGTTCTGAAGTTGACGAGAGTGGCGCCACATGCCCGTGCGAAAGCGTCAATGCGATTGTGGCCCCTGAGAGGGATCCAATCGTTCCGTGACTTGCCGCGATTTTCAATTAACTTGCCTTACCTCAAGCACCTACCTCTTGTCGACCGCGTCCCCACCTCCCCCCCCCCCTCTCGACCACCCTTCGAGCACCCTACGGCCACCCGGCTCTCCCGCAGTTCCTGCTCCTCGACCCGGCCCAGCCCCTTTCGTATCGACTCCGGTGAATCGGAGCTCCCGGCAATTTCCACGTTTCTCGCAGGACGCGAATTTACCTACCGATTTCTCTACCTTTGCCCACTTCTCTCTCTCTCTCTTTCTCTCTCTCCCTCTCTCTCTCTCTCGCTCTCTCCCTCTTGCAGCCTTTCTCGTTCTCTCTAATGTGGGTACACATAGACGTATATACATAGGTAGATGGCTTTCCTATGCTGTCCAGCCATCATATCTGACTCCCAGCCTGGGCTCTGCTGAATTTCTCTAGTCTGCGTATCTCTCGCTCTCTCTCTTTCTTTCTCATTCTATCGTTCAACATCTCTGTGCTATTTCCACTCGTTAAGTGCATAGCCGAAATACCTAATCACCTAATCCACCTAATCGCCTCACGTCTCAGCACTCTGGCCAGTGATGAAAGATCAATTTGCATATTCATTAAATGTCCACGGAATATTATATCCGACTAGTACTGTCATCCCAGTAAGAACCGAGGAACGTCTGTCGCTAACGACCAAAATTTAAGACGAATTTGCATTTTGACCGTTCTTCGCGACAACTTGATAACTACTCGGCATGGACTCGAAGGTACTCGATTCGGCGCCTCTCCCCCCTCCCCCCCCGCCCAGCCCCCTTCACGACACTTCGGCTCAGTACCATCTCAACCGGTGAAGTTGGCGCCGTATAACGCGGGGATCCCCCTTCCTAATTAATTCGAGCTTGCTTACGTATTGTGGATCGTAACCAGAAGCCAGGCGCAGTTAGACAGCCAGGAAGCCATCCCTGCGGCTTCCAGCCTCCGAATTATGCATTTTCTTGTCACGCTGCCAGATAAGAGCCAACTGAATATTAATGCCTCGTGTAATAGTTTGTAAACTAGGTCTCAGACCTCGAGTTCATGCTACCGCCTGCAGCATCGGGTTCTCGCGACGTGCCACGATCATCCTCCTTCTTCCGTCTCCCCCTCAGGTCGCGACTACTTCAGTTGCCAATTCAATGAGCCGAACCGTTGTCGCTCGGAGCTGCAAGGTCGCTCCTGAACACCAAACCCTAGTGAAAGACGCATATGGCCTTCGCCAAAGTGGTACTTTCCTAGTGATATTCTAGTGTCTTTTAGATATACCAAGTACCGTACCTAACCTATACTCGACCCAGCTCATTTGCAATCTCATTCCCTATTCCCTCGTATTAGCTACTCTCGACTCCGGCAGAGAGGAACGACGATGACGAGAGCTACGAGAAGGAGGATCAACTAGGAGGGGCAACCAACATCCCCAGTCGGTCTCCATTATTCATAGCTCCTTTTGCATCGGGCAGTCCCGACTTCAAAATTAGTCGCGGTATCGTCCTGCTTAACTCGTCCTGGAACTCTGCACCAGTTTCAATAGCTCCTTTTCGGGTATCTCGCATAACATTTCTCAGTCGGCTACTTACTTTTTACCTAAATATAACCCGAGGACTTTCCTATGGACTTCCTGTGAACTGTCTAAAACCCCGGCGCTACGGAAATGTTACCAGCTCATAAACCTTCGTCCTTGCCAATCTTCTCCAAGGACAACAACTCCAAACTTTCGAATCGCACTCGGCCCAGAACCAGGACCCATCTCATCCGGATCAGCGGCACTACCAGGATTCCATTACCAGAGCCTCGCGACATCCATACCCTGATCCATACCGACTATAGGTATCACTGTGAGTTAGGAAGACATTTTCCTAATTAGCCCAAGACTCGCTAAAACCACGTTGACGAAAGTTACTCCTTTGCAAGGAGCTTGTTCCGAGCTATGAGACGCATAACTGGCAAGTCTGCTACTTCAAAAAAAAAGGACAGAAAGTTTATCGCAGTTACGCTCAACGTCAATTTCAATCTCGTTAACGCCAATGGAAACACAATATGATCGTTCAATAGAAGGTCTACTATGGCGAAAGACTTTCTACAAATTCAACTGGGAAATTAGTCAAGATGGATGCGATTATGTTGGTGCAAGAAAGGGGGAGCGAGAGACAGATAAAGGACTCTTCCTATCCATAAACACAATGTACTCTCCGACTCGCGTTATTTTCCCTGCACCTATTATACTATGCACTGTATATGTGTGTAGCTGGAGCAACGGCGTAGCGACGCTGCGAAACAACTAACCAAATGAAGACACATTGCTTTCATTATGAACTACCTAGCAAGCCATTCACCTATTCAGCTGCTCCTCGCTTCTCCTCCGCCAGAGTGCACCACCTTACTCAGCGTCCCTAGACCAGCCGGTTAACGAGATTCTCTAAGATGCCAGTTCCTGGATACGTTTATCCGCATATTCATATATTCAATGTTCCTACGATTCGTCCGGAGCCTCGGGCACGTATTACTTGTTCATCCTGAAAGGACCGCACCCAAAGATAGCGGTATACCGCATGTCGGGAGATGAGATTCTCTATGAATATCTGAAAACGTACACTGGTCCATTGACGGAGTGAATGCTGGAGATAGGAGGACAAAGGCTTTCCGTGGATTTAGATCGAAAAGGCGAAAATCAAATTCAAAAAAACTTAAGTGCTACCAACGAAAACTCTAATTCAAACGGAAAGTCCTAAGCATCAAGAGTCTCCTCGGCCGAGGGTAGCGCGGCTCTCGACCGTTTCTCATGTAATTAGAGGCTGGATAATTTATTTCACAACGGTCGACGTGCGGCCGGGAACTTTTATTTCCATTCTGCGAGAGGGAAAGAAGATGAGCGGTACGGGAGTTCAGGGAAACTGGATCTGGCTGATTATACCAACTGAATCTTGGGAGGGCTTACCGTTACGTCATCGTTAACGTCATTGAGAACTTTTAACCATCTTGAATTTCCTACGTTTTAAGGACGTCGACTGACGTATTGACAACAGGATTTGTATATACATGAGACTCCACGTCACAAGTTGAAAATCACTCGAAAATTGGAAAACTCGAAAAACATTATTGACATTTTTATTTCGATACTTCCTTAAGTACGAAGGATGTACAGGCAAAGATACGACAAATGTGCACAAGGATTTATTAAATACCCGAAAATCCAATCTCAATTTAAGAAACAGTCTTGGATATCGAAAATTTATCGGCGGAAGTGACATTTCGTGTTTACCTTTTCAAAACCTCTTGGACCCTTCGAAAACCTTTTTCCTGTCTCTAAGTCTTTTCAAAGTTTAAGCCTCGCAGTCGGATTCGGGTCTGGCGGAATCGACACAACCGCAAGTGATTTAAGGATTCACCCATAGAATCCTGAGGATCCTTCCACGAGAGTCCCAAGCCTAACCCGACCTCTTTTCACTACAATTCCCAGATGTCGAACAGGTCCACGTGCACCGTCGCCGTCACTACACGGTTACCAGGAACTAACAGAGAGATCAAACTGCGCGCGGAGATGAAGAGTTGGGTAGAGAGTATAGGGAGGGTGGGTTCCCGGTCGAGTTAGCAACTGTTCCCTCTTAATAAGATAGCCTGAACGGCACGGCAGCACCAGCGACCCTCTCTTAATGCCTACCCTTCGGATACCCTTCACACGTCATCTTCCTCACAATGCTCCCTAATAAACAGCACAGTTTGCAAGGGCGGCCATCGAGCTGGCCCGCTTGCTATTACCTGTTGACACGCGTCCCTTATTACGGGTTCAGCTATACGCACACTATACCACATAGAATCTGAGGTAGACTACGCAGCATATATAATACACGAAGCTGATCGACCGGACCACACTATGCCTTGTTATGGCTCGCGACGCCTACGTGATACGTCAGGCATGACACAAAGGCCACGCAATAAACCACGCGGTAGGTTGTCAAAAATATTCCCGTTATTTCTTTTTTTTTTGATAACTCAACCTACATCCTTCATCCTTATTTTTTTTGAAAAATTTTAATACATTTTTTTACTCACCTATAAATTGGTGTAACGTCGTTCTTGTACCAGATGACCAATATGGCGGAGTCGTTTGGACCTGGTGGCCGTATGTCACAAGGAAGCACTGCATTTCCCTGAAGCACTGCGAGTGCCGGCTGCGGTGGTCCTGCAACACGAAACACTGATCGGATAGTTGCCACCTGTTTCTCTGTCAACTTTCTCAAATTCGTCCTACGAGTCTACTCACTATATCTAATTTTAACTAGCACACTGTTACAAGTATCATTAGGACATTACCCAGAGATCGAATTTATTTCGCGTTTCGGTGCTGTTTTACATTACTTCTGTCGAAACGACCGATAGATAATATATTTGATTACGTGATATCAGCAGCCGCTTACGTAAAATAATTTTGAAAGCTTATGAAATATCGACGATGAATTTATCAGAAAATATATTTAGTTTCGCCATGCTCCGGAGTGGGACTACATTTTCAATTATTTCTTTCTCCATTCGAGTATGGCGGCTGGTACACACACCACCTTCGTAAACGTACCAAGTAGTAACAGTCCCTGATATAGCTCAACGTTAACTTCGCCCCCGAGCAACTAAATCCTCGTCGACGTAAAATTCTCTTGGTCCAGTTCAATACGTAGACAGCTTTTATTTCAATTTCTTTCCTTCCCCCCCCCCCCTCTCTCTCTCTCTCTCTTTCACTCTCTTCTTCCTACCACTTTTCTCCATTCGTTTCCTTCCGTTACGCCCCGTTTCGCTCCGACGAAAATTTCAGTTAACCAGCGACTCAGTAAAGAGCTGCAACCCCCAATGGCTTCGGACTGAGGAGTGTTAGGGCTCTATAAGGGTTCTGTAAGAAGTGAAAGACGCAAGTGCTGCTGGGGAGTTCAAGTTGTGGATAGGTCAAAGTAGGTTGGTTGGCTGGCTGGCTGGTAGCGTGTGCTTGAGTGGCTGGCTGGTGGCTACCGTTAGATATACCCATTTCGCTCGATATTCCCTTGGACGATGTGCTCCTCGATAAGGTCAGCATTCGCCTGAGCCATTTACGAAGGTGCGAAAATAAGCTATGCGAAGAGGATAGAGGGTGGGTGCCCATAACATATATATATATATAAGACTGAATAGATATTTTACGTCGTAGAATGCATCGGTAATGTTCCTATGTAGACATACAGCGATCCTATCGTGTAACCCGGAGCGACGGGTACGCGTTAGCACTATCGTGTGACTTTAACTCAAGAATGCAGCGGCGTCTGGTAGTCAGGTGTCCTTGTCCGAGCATAAAGGGACGTTTTTCGTTATACCTATTTTAATAGGGAAGCGCACTCCTTTCCGCTCTCCCGACTGCTAGGAGTTAACGTTAATGGCGTTATTCAGAGTACGAGAGAGAACGACGCGCACGAATGCTTTTACCTACCACCTTTTCCTCGCGTGTACAGCCGGCTAAAACGCGTATAAAACAACGGTTTTCACGGTGCCTGCTAAATTTCCCCAGGGCTGACCGAGCTCTGTATTATCTGTATTATGGACCCTGAAGGGAGTCCCAACCCTCTGCGTTACCTCCCCTCTGCCCTCTTCGTACTAACTACTGCCTATGCGGATGGCTAAATAAATATCAGAGCCAGTTTACTCGAGTTACCTCAAATTCATTCTTCTTCAAAATTTCATCCTTGTTTTTTGTACTTTTTTTTTATTTATTTCTCCACTGCTCCCCCTCGCTGCTTTATTTCTATCTCTCTCTCTTTGTACCACCTGTGTACATACACGATATACGGTAAGCGTGTCGTGCACGTCGTTGACGCTACGAACGGAACAGAGGCCATAATGCTATTCACGTCACGAACAGGCGTCGTTTTCTAACCTCGAAATTTACTCAAATGGACGCATCTACTCATGCTGGATATTGGGACGTGTTTGCGCATGCGCACACGAATACAATGTATAACGCGATTAATGTACGCGATATCAGATATTGATTTACAGCCAAGACATCTTTATTGTAATAAATAGAAATCGGTGGGAGCGTTGATTTTAACCTAATTGTTTTTCTATTTTCTTTTTCTTCGCTATCCTTTTCACAAGGTAACTCGATACACCGGAGGACATTTCTACTTTCCATAATCGTCGTTCCATACCCCTGTGCTTTCCGACTAGCCAGTTAATCCGATAATCCGCGGGTCAGACAGTGTCGCGAAGCCACATAACTTTAGTTAGTCCTAAGGCTGGCTGCTGGTATCCGGTCTCCGCTGGCTGGTGACTGGCTGGGGACTGGTGACCAGAGGCAATTTGGTAAGAATATAAGAAATCGACTTGACGTTGTTCAGTAAATTTCACTCGATTCTTCGCATTTCAATAAGCCATCCAAGTACATCCATGTTACGTCATATTACTGACACGACAAACTTTCGTAATGACAAAAGTTTCGAGTATCTTTGTCGAAGTTGGCTTATCACGATATCACAATATCTTGACTCCATGGCTCGTTCACTTCCTGAATAGCCATGTCCACTCCACGCACGTATTACCTAATATCGAAAACCCAGCAAGTTTTACGAGTATCCCAGCTGCGACTGCGACTGCCACTTGGCGCTGCCTATGATTTTACAAAGTTCACGTCAAATAGCTTTGACTTCGTTTTCAAACGCGACAACTTTAAATGACTTTCGACAACTATTTACTAGACTCGCTAGAGAAGCAAACGAATCGAGCTTTAAGAATATATTTCTCGGACCGTGCGTGCGTGACTTTAATGTAGGTATTAGTTGGATGAAGGTCAAGGTTTCGAGTTTTCAGATCACGTGTGAGTCTAGTTAGATCAATATATTACAATTTTTTTTCACAAACTCGACCACTGAACAAGTCCTGTCGAAATTCTCGTTTTCGTTCTAAATCGAGCTGTTCGGCAATCCATAAATCACAAGACATCCGAATGCTTCGTTACTCACGCGGAGTTATGGACGTTGAATGAATGTCCGGGAGGGGAAGGGTATATAATATGATGAGGGGAGGGGGGGGGGAACAAAAACGATATTAAATAACTGATCGACCGAATTGGTTGAATATGGTTCAGGGAGAAAGGAGAAAGTATGAGAATGGGGAGAACTGTTTCCGCAAGGGGGTGCCCCCCCCCACCCCTCTTTATCCCACCCTCGGTCAGCTCAGGAGAAATTCGTGTCACGCGGTAAAGGCCGAGCCGCTCGAAACAATAACCTTCGCCCTACGTGAGCCTCCTTTCAAAGAAGAGAGTATGGTTATATAATAAATACCCTCGGTCTTCCCTCACGGAAGCGGCAACGGCGTCGGACGAATTCAGCCGGTGCTGCCCAGGAGAAATCATTTTTCTCCTCTGCCCGTATGGAAGGAAACCGAGCACAGAAAGCGGACGTGAGCGCAGACACGCCAGGGAGAAAGGCTGATATCCTTTGACCTAACCTGACCGTCCTGATACCTGGCCCTTCGGCCAGCCAGGATTTCCGGTCACGATATTATTTCCGTGTCTCGCCTCACTGATGGACCGATCTCATCGTTCCGAAAGATTTTTATCTTTACCCTTATCCCCACCCCTACCCGAGAACAACCCTTAAATTCTTGTCCCTATGAAGTATGCCCTGCGAAAAAAAAAATTTTCTTTTCGTCCTGAATGAAAATTTTTTCTGATTTCATCTTGATCAGGATCCGGCAACGATAATTGCTAGCTGATTGACATTTAGACAGCGCGAAGGAGAACGAGAAAGAATCGAAGGATCCTTTTGAAACTGCTGCTCGTTGGATGAGAGTTTCATTCGTTTTGTCCCTTTGAACCCTTTTTGTTCATTTAATTCCGAACGCTTGAACCCTCAACCGGAAGAAGCTAATTGGTCGATACGATCCCGGAGGACTAACGAACGTCAAGGCGATCCTACGAATTCCAATTCCGCCCTCGCGTCTTCGGGTGTATTTACTAAGGAACGACCTGGACGTCAGGGAAGGGTATAACGTCGCAGCATCCCGTTCGAGTATCTGTGGCAGCACAGTGCTGCTAAGGTGGTTTCCATCGGTACGGCGTCCCAAGGTCATAAAGGAAACCGACAGAGAAAGGAAATTGCTCGAAGGAGCGATTCAAGTGGAACAGCTACTTGACGCTCCTATAAACTTAAAAACAAACGTTCCTCTCAGATCTCAAGGATCCCACTCATCGCAGCATCCCTGCTACTCTCGACGATCCCTTTTCTTACTTTTGTTACGGCTATACCCGTTTTTGGTATTTTACTTATTTCATTTCATCGAGTTAGGTCTACCGTTATCCATCAGTCGCAATACACAGACACCAGTCTCTCTATGTCACACTGGACCACAACGTCTCTTAATTTGTAAGATTTTTTTTACATATCGAAATTTCGCAACAGCCATTGGACCACTCATTGTAGTGTCGCAATGGCGGGAGATTTAAAAAGCGATCTTGATCGCCGAGGGGAAAACCGATTAATTTTGAAATAAAGTTGAGTAAGAGGGACTGTCAATAAGGATGCGGGATGATGAATGATCGATTGACCCCAAAAAAAACATTCAAGATAAATGAGGGTTAATTCCCAGTGAGTTACACGAAGACGAGTCGACGAAGAGAAGTTAGAGACTCGTGATGAAGGCTAAACTCATTATTCGTTTAACGTTCTTGCCCAACCGCTGAAATATGAAATGTGTGATTTGTCAGTGACTTTCGTAATTTTCGATTATACAATACAAACAAACAACACAAAATTCATTTACCATCTCTCCGATATTCCTGGACCCCTTATTCAAATAATCTTAATACGAGCAAGACCAATACGAAGAACATAGGTTATTCCCAGGGCACGTAATACCTGTCTTGTTTGACTTGGCAGACCACCAGAGCTCGTAAATCGAAAATTACGAGAGAAAAGCAGAGATTCCGTTTGTCAGAGGATTCGCGAGTGGAGAACACTGTATTTTTTGGAAAAAAAAAATTACACACGAAACCTTCGCGAAAGACTCCAACCTAGAGTAGAAAAATCGAAATGCTAACGACTGGGTCGACTGACGGAAAACGAGGTACTAGACTCGAAAGAGGACCAGGTCGCCGGCGATGCCAGCGGTATATATGATGAATGGAAAGAAGAGGGCGTTGTGCCCGTATATATTTTTCCATGCATATATACAATATATATCCACACGTGACAAAGCCAGAAGAGCTCAGACGTCGTTCGAGTCGCCATCATCATCTCGCCCAGTGGTTACCGTGAACGGGGGATGCCCGTTCCGCGAATACGACGTCACAGAGGAAGTAGCCCTTGAGGGGATGGGATTAAGGGAGGGATCGTTAAGAAGGTGTGAGAGAAAGATAAAAATACAGGGTAAGGGTACTAACTGAAAAAATAAGAGGATGGGATGGCCAGCTATTATACGAAGACGATACACTGAGGTCGTTTCTGAAATCGCCTGCTGGCTCCTGGGTCCTTCCCTTCCTCGGCAAGAATTCTAAGGCGTCGCTAACAACCAGGACGAAGAGGAACCAGGTAATCCCTTGGAGAAGCTTAGCGACATGGACTGTCCGTTCAAGCTTAGTCGTATTCAACCAAGTCCAACGAAGCGCCACCTCTGGATACTATATAAACATATATATACATATATATATATATATATACATACATACAGAAAGGATAAGCGTAAGGACGAAAGATTCTGCCGGTACTCAAACCGGATATCGGGCCATGGCCGTAGCCGTCATGCTTGAGACAGAAGGATGTATTCTGAGTGAATCCGTTACAATTTAGCAGGGCGAATCAATCTCAGCATAAAGGGATGAATAAAGGAAGAATAAAATGGAGAAACTTTTCGACTTTTTTACTGCTTTGGTACGAATATATATATATATTCATTCCATTCACTCGTTCATCCATACATCAAGCCGCCATAACCATACAGTCAACCATCGAACCAGTCGGCAAAGCAGAGAGTTATCCAGCTGCAATATCCTCCCTTCCTGGATTCGATATTATAATGGGTGGTAAGGGAAGGTGGCGGGTGGGTGGTACTGCTGGGTATTCCATTTCCGGTTCCCCGTACTCTTCCACCTGGGAGATATCCACTGGCTCCACATCCGCTGTTACGGAGCTTTTAGTCTGGATTTCACTCTTCTCTTGGCACCATAGTCTATGGCCCGGGCGCAAAACACGTCGAAGCAGCGTGGTACTCGGTACGATCGGGTAACTATGTATTTTCCCAGGTAAATGAAATTGGACAATTTTCAGATTCACGGAAACTCACCTAATTCATACTAATTCCTCATAGTGAATTTTTCGAGCGCAGGTTCGTCGTTGACTATGGATTAAATAAAATGGTATTTAAAGAGCGCCCCGTAGTTTGTCCTAGAAATACAAAAGAGCTGGTCTCTCTTTTTTATCTTTTTTTTTTATACCCAGCTGGTTAATGCTGTCGAATAATTGCCTTCTAATTGTACGGAGGAGTGCACGCGTCGACCTAAATTCTTAAAAGGTTCTTATCAATTTATCTACGTAATGGCAAACTTTGATAATCCACATAACGTGGACGCTTCGGGACTTTGCTATACAGGTGCCTGTGGACTTACTTTATTTCGCTCAAAGTATTCTCATGTAACCAGCAACTGCTAGATTTTTTTATATTCCTACATCTATACGTGTTGTACATATACGTAGGAAAAAGTTACTGATAGACTGGCATTGGTAAAAAAAAAAATGTAAAAAAGCATACGGTCTCCGTTCGATAACCAGGGTGCACTGCGAGTTCGGATTGGGTTCTTCTTTACCGAAAATCTTGCCGGATCTCCCTTTTACGTTTCTGCAAGAGTATCCGCTTGAATTTCATTTTTTTTTTTTCCCCGAGCCCTGTCTAGCGGCAAAGCTTTGGCAAAGGAATGTCTGCCGTTTCCGTAGTGAAAGAGGGGAAAAAAAAGAAAAGAAGACCAAAAAGAGCAGAAATACGCTCTACGAAGACGCCTGAAGACGCTTCGGTCACATAGTAGGAGCTAAGGGAGAGGAAGTCCTGTACCAGAGGTTGAGAACTTACAGGGTGGAAGGGAGGGGGGTGAGATGTATCGGAGTAGTCTCGAGGGGTTGCCAAGACGGTACGTATTCCCCCGGTCGCTCATTAACAACCCTTATTTCATTAGGTTCCTTCGCGGGGCTGCTGCTGGCGGCCGAACCTCCTGCATTCCCAGGGACTCTCTCTCTCTCTCTCTCTCTCTCTCTCTCTCTCTCTCTCTCTCCCTCTCTCTCTCTCTCTCCCCCTCTGTCTCTCGCTCTCTCTCCCCCTCTCGTTCTACTCTCGCCTCTACCAAGCAACAAGACCACCAGCACTACCACCGGCATGCTTAACTCGGCATACATTTGCAACGGACGTCGCGACGCTCCGGGCCAACCCAGAAATGTCTGATTTATTTCCTCGAGGCAGCCCGAGTAATTTCACCCGTTTGTTTCGCTAATTATTCGTTCGCGGGTGTTACGCGTTTTGCTGCTTCATAAATAAGATCTCCTGACGAGAACAGCCAGCCCCATAAGAGCTACGCTGATAAGAGTAACTATAACGGCGTATATACAGGGTGTACGAAACAGAGCGACGAGATGAGTATGGGCTAAAGATATGCGCGGCTCAACGAAAAGATTCGCTGGACTTTGGCTGCTGGAACTTTGACTCGAATGAAAGGAGGCTGAGGTCTCTCGGCTGAGCGAGCATTGAGTCTCGAAAGAGGAGGATTCATAGCCAAACATTAACCAAGCCTGAAAAATGATCGTTTCGACAAGTCCCCTTTCTTCTTGCGGCGCCTTTCACCGGGACCTCAAGCCAAAGATAAAGAATCGACATCAATCCAACTTGTTATCAAGCCTTTACTTCAACGTTGCTTATCGCACTTTTACTCTCGCGGGCAACCGACCCTCCGCTACTTTGAGCTCGACTCGATTCGACTTGGTACGGCGAAAGCCGATCCCATGTATACGACCTTAAAGAGAGATAGGTCCGAGGGGTCAGGTGAAGACGCGAAGACGTCAATGGCTGATTGGGTCTGCGAGAAACAGGAAAGCCACGGAGACAACTCTTCCGGAAGTGCGCTCTTTCTGGACCCAAATGACAGCATTGGGCCCGGCGTCCTTATCGGTAACCTTAAGCGTAACGAGGGAGCTACCCTTCGTGTTGAGCGACGAAACAAATTCATCCCTTACTTTTCGACCCTTGGTAACTACCCTTTGGTAGTCTGCACTCATCGCTCTACTCACTGCGTGCTCATTGTGCTGTGTTATCTCTGAGCTCTGGACACGGGACGTATCGGAGACAGTCCCGTGTCAAATTGATAAGATTGCACACGATCCCGCGATAAGAACTGTACCCTGTTTAACTTTCCTTTAAGAGACCAACAAAAAATGCCCACGTCCCCTGTGTGAATTTGAGAGAGAGAGAGAGAGAAGCCGAATAAAAGAGACTTGGAAGGAAGTCTTTTTTGACCCTTCGAACCTGATGGATCAACAAAGAACGCACTGGACAAAGGGCCCTGCAGAAATGCCGATCCAACGAGACAGGAAGATCGGTACAAAGGGTGGGCGTTATAATAAGGGTGGGGGAGCCGAAAGGTGTATTCGGGTATGGGAAAAGAAAGTGGAGCTTCGCTCGTGATTTCTCGGAGAAGCGTGCCGTATACCAAGTTACGAAGAGGGTAGTAGGCAACCCCAAAGAATCAACCCCTAAGGGATAGAGAAGCCTCTGGTAAGAAGAAACAACATTTTTCAGCGACGCTTCATAATTCGTTCAAGTTTTCGTGCGCCCGTCGCTGGCTGACTGGGCGAGCTACGCACCGTGCGTATATACACGTGCGTGTCTGGCCGCTGTACATACGTGTCATACGTGGGCGGGTCTGCGTAGGGGACTCATGGACAAACACTGAAACCCACGAGAGAGAAGAGCGACGGCAACGTAGCGTCAGGCAAAGAGAGGGACTAGGAAAACGGAGCGTAACAAAGAATAATGTGACCCGTGAGTGTTGTGGCTTCATCCCTTCTGTCTCCGTCGCACCGTTAACCGTGTTGCCCATCGCGCCGTCATCTCACCCCCCAAGACCAAGGGATGAAATTCCTGCCACTTTAACGTGGTACACCCGAAAGCCCCGGAGGCTTTGGGGAGTAAAATTTGAAAATGTGAGATAGAAAGCTAGGGGATGAAAAAGAAATACATAGAGGGAGTTCTAATCAGGGGTGGCGCAAGGGGTTGAATGTGGGAGGGGATGAAATCATGCCTACGCCATTGTTTATAACCATTCATTGTCCGTTCGATTTATCCGGGGTATAGATTGTTGGAGTATAGTAAAAGGCGAGGGTGGCGAACCGAGAGGGGTTGAAGGTGGATGACAGTAAAGGGGAGTGGAAGAGAGTAGGGGGTATTCGGGGTGGTGAAGGAGAAGCTAAAGCGAAACCACAAGAATGGCTTGAAGTGGACAGTACTTTTACTATGGTAGGTTTGCCTTTTATTCGGGCGAGAGACAGAAGGAGGAAGAGAAGAGAGAGCGAGAGAGAGAAGAGTAGACAGAGCTCTACCCCAGTCATACGGATGGATCCGAACAGTCCGGTATGAGGTGGAGCAGCCAGCAGCGCCGGTAGAATAGGGGTTGCGTATACGGGCCAAGAGTGAGAGCGTATGTGGTGGGCGCAGATTGCCCAGCGGAGAGCGCAGATAAATACCCGAATGCCCGAATGCCCATAGAGGCTTAACTCACCCCCTTCCCCACCCCCCGCTTTCTGCGGCGGCGCGCACGTATACGCCGATATTTAGGGGATGTTTTTGCCACCGGCCATTTTTTTTTCACGGTATTTTCGCGGTCGCTTTATTTAAAGCCCAGTGCTTAATGGCGGTGTCGGGCTTTAGCTGGCTTATCAATAATTATTAATAAAGGCAAGGGGGTCTCTGTTTCTGGGGCCGAGGTAACGTCACTGATTAATCAGAATTCGGAATGCCAATTACAGTAAAGTCACCGATCATTGTTAGTCGGGTTAAGATAATAAATATCTTAGCGAATAAAATAATCGATACCGACATCCGGTATCGAAAGGGATACGAGGGTAGCGTGGACGGGGTCGAAGATCGCAGAATGTTGCTGAGTCAAATGTTCCCAATCGTCACCAGCTCATCCGATGATCCCCCCGTAGCGCTGTAGTAGGTTTTCATCGAACTGCAGGAAAGCATCGTCGTGAAAGATCGGCTCCGTTCGGATAGCATCGGCATCGAGGGTTACGCGTGTAACTATGGACACTGTATTAAAAAGAGAACGCTGAGACCGCCGTGGTAGGAGCCGGGCTACATTAAATTAGAAAATCCTACCGAGCGGCGCTGCTGCTAGTTAAAAAGGTGCCGGAGTTAATGCGACTACGGGCTCCGGCCTAATTTCAGCCCGTGGAAAGCTCGGGAGCTTTTTTGTTGTGCTCGAGTTGAAAAATCTTTTTGCAGGGGCTGCCGGGTCTCGGGGGTCTCGTAGCTTAACATGGGCGGAGCAAGATGGTGGCAAGGGGTCAGAGCCACGGGTACGGAGAAGGGTCGCGGGCCAGGCCTACAATGAGATGAGATCAGCCTATCTGCTTTTCGAGCCTTCGCAGCTACGAGCGACCTGACTCTCGCGTTCGAGTGACATCAGACTATCTGGACTTGTTCCCGGGGTTAGGTTAGACTGTTAGCTCGGAACTGTTCGTGCACCACGTTCCCAGTCAGCTTGCGCAGCTGTACGAGCCAGTTGGAACTGTTGAACTGGCAAGCTCCTTGATAAGCTCAGATTCAAGACGGTTCGATCGTTGCTTCCTGTGCTCGCTCGAAGCTCTCAGGTTTTCCCGGGGCCAACTTGCAAAGCACGTAGGTATCACTCGGCGGGAAATGCAGCCAGTAGTACTTTAGCTCGGTATACACGCGCAGACGCGAGAGTTCCTGCATCCAGAACTAGCGGAGGCCTCGTCGCAGCGAGTCTGCAGCCACGGCGGGACGATTATTTTCCCTTTCTCGGTAAGGTATAAGAAGCGCCAGGAATCCTTTTCGCTTCGTAAGCATTTTCGTCGTCCTCCTATACAGCGCCGTGCGCGGCCTCAGCGACAACCGTCCACCCCTCCCCGCCTTATTTCAAATTGGATTCATACGTGGGAAACCTAGGAGGGAGCCAAATTGCTCGAAACCTCAAGAATTTGCAGAAAATTTGGCACGCCGCTCCGTCCCGTTAAAGCAGCGGATTTTAATGCCGAAGAGGAAACACGAGATTCTCGCCACGCGAATCTCTCGAGTTCCGTCCAGTTGCGTTTATACGAGTTATGGCGGGAATATTCAAACAGTTATTTCAATTAACGCAATTTAGATGGCAAATAATAAACATTTGTATATCCCTATCGAGACAACACACATCTGTTCAAGGATAAGTCCCGCCACACAGATACTGTACCCTCGTAACTTCAGTAAGTTTTACTTCCACAAAAGGATTAAGCTCAGCATGCAGAGATATGGGCATATACGTGTATACATATATACATATATATCATTCTAAAAACATTGAGAAGGGGTGTGGCACCGTAAGAGGAAATATAGTGGGACAAGACAAGGAAAGGAGGGGAGGCCAACGCATATCGAAAGGTAAATTGAGAAGCTTGGGCGTCGTAATAACTAAAGCTAGCAGTATATATAGAGAGAGAGAGAGAAGAGGGTGGCTGGCTGGCTAGCTAGGTGGCTGGCTGAGTGCTCGTGCCACGTTATCCGTGGCATAAAGGTGTGTTCGCATGTAGGCAAAGGGGGCTGGTGTGTGGAGGGTAGCCGGGTTCTGAAACGTGTTAGCCCGTAGGTACCGTTTCCTCCGCATGTCCCATTCAGCCTCGCAACCAGCGCCAGCACTCGAGAATTCAGCCGACCTTACTTACTATTATTTACCCCCCGCCAGGCCCGGCAAAACTATTGTCTACGTAGTTTCCATGTCACGATCTTCGACCACGTCGACGTAGCCGTCGTTTGGATAGGTGCCTTAACGATGTCACGAAACCGGATATAAGTAGACAGGAGGAGGCATGTGTTCGGTTAGGGGTATGGACGTCGGTACGGAAAGTGGAGGGAGAGGGGGGAGGGTCCATTCCAATTAGGCCAGGACTCCCACATGTAAGTGGCGTCGCGTAGCGTCGTTACGCCTGTATCTCATATATACATATATACTGGGCTGTGTTACCTGCGGCTGTCCATAAAAAGTGACAGCCGTACCAATTATTTATGTCGTGGACGAGAGATGAAATAATTACGGCGGTTTTAGTAGGAAAAAAAAAAGTTTATGGGTAAAATGGTGGGGGGGGGGAAGGGGGTGAGTGCCAGGCTTACTTTATAACAGTACGTACCGGGTAATGCACAAGGGCGAAACGTCAGGACGCCTGGCGGCCACTGTGGACCCCCCCGTATGAAAATCCTCATTCATTTCAAATTCTAAGCCTCATGAAGGATTCAAAACTCATTTGCGTAGTAATTAAGAATTTAGCGACGTCGCTCCGCCGAGTTCGCCACCGGCCAGTCTATACGGGTTACAAATAGATTTCGCGGCTCTTTCGCTTTATTTCTGCTTTTCACTCTTCTTCATTCTTCACGTGGTCCCAATCCCCTGGTGCACTCACGGAAATAATCATCCTTATGCAATCTTTACACTTGCATCCTAACCCAATGTTGGGCTCCACTTAACCTCACTTTCGTAAATGCACTATGACATTAGCCGGTACGCGAGACTTTGAAAAGAGAGGCGTATATCACGTAAAAGTACATTTGATTATGAGGTAAAGAAAAATTTTGAAATTCTCATTAGGTAATTTTCGTCTTTGTACGGGGTTCAAAAAAATGATAATAATTGCCTGGGAACTGTCAGTAACTAGCTAGTCGGCGGTTCTGTTCACGTAAAATGTACGACGAACAGAGTGGAGTTGTAATATTTATTTAGACAGGAACACCGAGCGTTCTTCTTTTTTTAACGTGTGAAACACCAGCGGATCGACCGAAAAGCGTCGCGGGACGTCGGAGTGCGTATCGTCGTGACGGGATCGACATTTCCACAGTTTAGTGCCAATGTGACCTGGATGCAAATAAACGCTCATTTTGAAGCGCTCAAATTCTGATTTTACGTTGCGGTATTAGCATAGCTAATGCCGCTGATGAGCCACATGCTGGCTATGCATGCCGCACCATTCAACGCTACACTGTGTTACAGTAAGCGTTACGCCCTGCTATGCGCAGCAGCGCTACGGCTATGTCTGGCATTTGATAATCAGAGGTGGCACACCCGATGTTCTCCGCATAGCTGAACGTTTCAAACGCAATGTAGTTACGGCATGGGAAAAATTTCACGTACGATTCGACTGGACAGTTGCTTTTCAACTTACTGTCAGAATTACCATAGCTCGCACGTTGTGACTCTGTCGAATTACGTATTAAAGTACAGGACGCGCTACGTAGCACGTGTACACGGACTGCAGTCCTGTACTCCGTGTATAATTCGCTTCGCGATGCTTTTACATACAACTGTACAAAAAAAAAAGAAGAGTATCCAAACCCCCGTCCCCCACCGAAAATGCAGTACCGCGTCGCCGAGGGAAATTACGAAAACGTATATTTTCCTAAAAAAAATTTTTTCTAAAACTCTTACGATTCGCATTGTACGTTAACGAGTTTAATTAAAAGGAGTCACAAAGGATAATTAATGTATCCGGAAATGAAAGTGAAGTCGGATGAAATTTGAAAAGAGGAATGAGGAAGCGATACAAGATACGTTCGCGTGGAATGCGAATAACCAGAGTCAGAGTGAAAATCAGCTCGAGGGGGTAAGTCGCGCACTGCCGGAAGGAATTGGAGCCTCGTGTATGTGCGAGAGTAAGGTGAGGGTAAGAGGGCTGGAGTTGAAGAAATATTTGTTTAGTATCAACAAATGGCTTCCGGAGGAAAACAGCTCGAGGGCTGCGAACCCGTTCCTCTCGTTTGCTCCTCGCATTTCGGTTTCGATCCCGTCAGCCATGAGACATTTTCCCGGAAGAAAGTATCTTTCGAGACTACTGTGATCATTTCCGGGACCATAGATCACCGGTATAAGGGAGGAATATTGAATTTACATGGCCGCCATATAATTTCGCTTCGATCGTTGATTCGCGATTCACAATGGATATACATATTTTTTACATCCATACGTATTTAACGATATACGTTACGCAGACCCCCCCCCCTCCTCCTACTCCTCCTCCTATTTGATTCCGGTTACCCTGACAATAGCAATTACGTAAAAAGTCGAGAAAAAAAAATTACCTAGAATTCCATAGACCATCGAAATTACAAACCTCCACCATTATATTTAGATTTGCCCTGATAAATCCGACGAATTATTTTCCATGCATATTCATATCCCATTAGCATAGTTTCTCTTAGAAGACAAGCAGCACGGAGTCTAGTTATAGGTTATGTACGGCAATGGGCACCGACGTCATATGACATATTATACCGATATCTGACTACAGGTATACCAACATATGTAAACGTCACAGTAAGTATATTACGCCTGCAGAGTATATCGATCGAAAAGATAAAAGCCCCAGTAACCCTAAGACCTAAAACCAATAAAAGAAAGAAAAGAAAAAAAAAGAGAGAGAGAGATATATATTCGATATTTCTTTCAGTATTCCTGTTTCCCCGTGACTTCTTTATAGTCGCCCAAAAATCCAATCAAAAGGCAGTGCTTTCATGGCCGTCGCAAAAAGAGCCCAGACGTCATTTAGATTTTAGAAGGTATAAAGGGACTAGTGGATGGGTTTATATATACAAAGTATAAGATGGAATGTTTTCTCGTAATGTCTGTCCTCCTCGAGTTGGTAGGCAGCATCAGGGTACTAGAGGACCCCAGGAGAGTCTTATTTTTCGCGTAACGTTGGCTCAACGCTCCTCGCCTCTCCGCCTGGTCCCTATCCATTCCACCCATTTTCTCGTAGCTGCTATACCAAAAGACCCAAAGAAAAAGACCCTCTACGTCTGCGCTCCATTATTTTAACACCGTTCTTCAGAACCCATTGCTGTATCACCATTGCCTGACTGGAGCCAGCACTGACTCGGGATGGCTGATACTGACCGAGGCCATCGGTGAGACTTGTCCGACCGGGCCTCCGTCGAGACTTAATCCAGACAAATGATCCGAGTATCCCGTCATTCTCTTGCCTAGGTACGCGCGCGATAGTAAGAGAGAGACAAAGGATAAACGGATGAACTAGTGAACGAACAGGAGAATGAGAAAGGCAGAGAAGCATCGATCCATCCATTTTGTCTGTACGGCAGTGACGCTCAAATGAGAAGTCTGGGATATCTCTTGGGTTCAAAAAGTCTCGAATAATGTATCAGTCCCTGACATGTCCTTATCGTGCCAACGAAAGGTACTCGGGACCGATATAATATTAATAAAAATAATATTAATGCAACTCAAAAAATTTTTCCTTTATCAATTTCTCAGGCCTCCCTCCCCCCCCCTCAACCCCCCTACTGGTTTAGGTCTGCGGATCGTACTAGAATGTTACGTCTCAGAGTAACATGGAATATGGGCAATTGATACGATGGGATAAGCAAGGATAAGGGAGGGATAGGACAGTACGTAGATATAGGATGGGTTATTATAGGGATAGAAGGGGATGGATTAGACTAGGATGAGATCACACGAGATTGGATGAGAGCGGCGTGGAATAAATAATGGATATAGTGGAGAAGGGCAGTTCGTTATCTTTAAGCTTGTCAGTGATCTAATATTCTAATCGATCTGGCACGTTTAATCGATCCTTGATGTAATTCGTCTAACGCTAGAGATATGAGAGACGCTATAGGTATATCGGCTGTGACAGGTAGTATTAATATAATCCATGACCCCTGACATTGGATATCCTGATTAACGATCGATCGATTAAATTAAAAGAAAAAAGGTCCATCGATCATGCGAGACTCGAGTACACTCTTGAGCTTCGATATTATAATGATCCAGGAGATTTTTAAGGATCCACGAGGATCTAAGTATCTAAGACGAATATACGTGTCCAGAGATTTACTCTTACGTTTATCTTTTTACTGGTCGTCGGAAATGCCCCCCCACTCCCCCGTAAACCGCCACTCCTCTAAGTCTTTCCGTACGCTCAACCGCAGAAAATCTCGGCGTTTCGTATAGATTTTCATGTAGCAACGTAAAGCCATAAATCAAGCGAAAAGCCAGAAGCACGAAGCGTATAAAACACAGAGTCAGCCAGTGGACCGTATTAACGTTATACATAGATTTCCTATACGTTTCTTACTGCGGCAGCCAGACGATGGGGCTTTTATCGTGCTTTTACGCTTTTACGTATTTATCCACTGTATCTAAGATTTTTTGTCCTCGCATCGTACCTACGTGTCACATTTATTATTACTTAGCCGTGCTTAGGTAAAGGCTCTCGAGAGCTTCCTATAATTATTTTCCTCAGGAGGAAAGTCGATATCTCGTGTGCGTCTGACAAATGGAAAGATACTCGGCGCTAAGGACACAGCAGAGATGCTAGTAGCTATTTGTACCGAGCAGACGAACGGGATGCTGGAAAGAATTAGGAGATGCGTCTTTGTGAATGCGTCGTCGAAAACGTTTCGCGACTTGTCTTTGGATGCCGAAGGAGACGACTTTGTCGCTCTGTCGCGGACAGTCTCTCCAGACACTTAACGCGAATCGGTAAGATTGCTGGGAAAATGTGTTACGAATAATAAAAATCATTGAGGATCATACTATATGTATATGTGACAATCAGTCTTCGGCTTGAATTTTTTTTTTCGTAGCGAATTCAGCCATTTGTCATTTTGTGTAATCGTCTGTTCTTTGTATCTCGAAACGCAGAGAAATTACGAATGTCTCGTTCCTTTTTACCGCATTCTCTCTCTCTCTCAGTTTCTCATTTCGCTTAGGACAGCCGATTGGCGGCGACTGCGAATAAATAATATAAAATACTTCCCAGCATCCCTTCGCTCGTCAGTGTCTACGTACTACCCCTGTAATTATATTCTTTTCTTCATCCCTCATCCCCCCCACCGTAATATTCCCCCATTATCATTCGTGTTCCCATTTCTGATCCCGTTTACGGCGTCTCGTAATCCCGGATATAAAAGCATCGCCTAGTGATTTACGCCACGGAATAATCCCCCGGCGCAGTTCATACGTCACTGGCAGACATCCGCAAGAGAACGGACAGAGGCTGAGTAAACGTGCAGCGTAATTCGTATACCAGGAGATAGAGGGAGAGGTCTGTACTGGTTACTTTGAAAGGGAGTATAGCCAATACCGTGGTACCAGGGATCGATTAAGGATGGCGTGGCGAGTGTCTGGATAAAGGAAGGTGAAAAAAAAGAAGAAAGAAAAAAAAGCATACAGTAGCACGACGAGTGAAAACAGATGGTAGCCAGGCAGCCAAGCAGGGTGGCTGACTGATTGAGAGACTGACTTGGAGGGGGGCCAGGCTGTGGTGGCCAGAAGGCTGACCTACTCTTTACGGACCCCCTCTACAGAGCTCTTGGGACCTGGTGCATTGTGACGGGAACAGGCGTCGACGCTGGGCGTCGAGTTAGCCATCGCGTAAATATAGCGGGCGTCCTTCAACGCTTCCTGCCTCACGGCGAGAACCTTACCGATACGGTGGCTTAATTAACACTTTGAAATAATGAACGTCCAATGCTTGCGTCATTAAGCTTTAGGGGTGGTTGAAGTGGAGGCTGAGGATTAGAACAATAGATAGAGAAAAAAATTCAAAGGGGTAAACGATCCATGGCAATGACTGTTACCTGCAAACATTTTCGACGGCAATAACGAGTGAGTAGATCGAGGGGGATGAAAAAAAAAAAATTGTAAGAGCTGCCTGCAGTTTCAGCGTCTATGCGTGACGTTTCAAAGGGAACTGTTTTTAATATTGGAAACCGCAAGGACGTGGAAGGGATGGGGTTGGTAAGGGGGGTAGGTCCGTAGGGGAGGGTAGCTGATGCCTGGTGAGTGTTCCGCGAATATTTGTATAAAGGGGATAGGGGTGGGTGTGAGTAGTGGAGTCAGGTATAGAACTAGGGGGGTTGTGATAGGTGGGGAGTCCGGGGGGTGACTACCCTTACGTATAGCCGCCTCGATAACGCTGCAACGTTAGGGGGTTGGTTCGGTATAAAATGTACGTATAAGTATACGGACGTAAGAGCAAGCTGAGCGCTCGACCGTGAAATAAAGAAGAGAACGCTTGCCGTTCCATATGTAAACCTCAAAGAACAGCTTATTTTAAAGCGATCACGAAAAACGCCTTTCATACTCAAAGGATGATGGAATCGCGTTTCATTCGACTGCGGACCCGTGAAAAATGATCGAACGCCCCCCCCCTCCCCCCCCCCCTCCCCGTGTACTTCCTTATACTTTCAAGGTATTTTGCCTTCGTTGCTACTTCACGAAATTTTCACTGGGATAGCATTTTTTTTTTGTCTTCTCAAACTCTTTACCCTCTGACCATCCTTTCCCCTCCCCCCCCCGTCCTCCCCGTTGGTCCACAAAATGACGACACTCAAAGTTGACGACGTTCCTCGTGCGATAACACAGCGTAGACTGTAAACCGAAAATATATTAAATTTCCCATAGGTACCCGAAAGGTCCAAAAAAAAAAAAGACAAAAATCCTTTGTATCCGTCAAGCAAGGGGTGAGGATTGCGTCGAACTCTCTATAGCCCCCGATAGGACGTCATTTTTGAGACGCGGTAAAGTTGGTATTATTGACGGAGTCAGGAACCCCATGAAAGACATTCGATCTCTGGCTGTTATAAGATCCGACTGATCGATAAGCCAGCAATAGGGGAAAGGGTCAGGAGAGGGAGGGGTGGAAATAAAGCGTAAACGGGGAAAGAAAGGAGAAGTCTGTAGTGACGGAGCTAAGTGGTCGGGTGGGGTGGGGGGTCGGGGTCGAAGATCGTCAGACGAGTAAAGCGTGTGTCACACTGTTCGTCGATGTCAGTCAGTGTTAGTCCGCGTTAAGAAGGGCGAAAAGGGCAAAGGGCAGTGGTGAGGGAGGGGGATGAAACACGATAACAATACCTAAGGGAGGAGGGGAGTGGGCTTGGCTGGAGAGAAAGGGGCTACGGAGACTTTTTCGCTTCCATGCGATAGCAACGAGTCTGTCCTATACACCACGCGTCACCGCAGCAGAACGTTCGCAAATTTCATTTCTTTCGGGGTGCGCTCGACTAACCTATGGGGTGGTAACAATTATTAGCCATTGTCCCACGGAGAACCCCAGAGACCAAATTACCGTTGGTCCCTCAGGGCCAGATACCCCTCTCTCCCTATCCGCTCCGTCTTATCCACGTAGCTATCCTAACCCTGGTAGCTATCCAGGCCGTAGCCATCACAATACACCCTGGGGCCCTACGGCCACCTGGATGCCGTTAAAGGAAACATGCGAGGCTAAAGAGAAACGGCCATTCTTGTGTATAAGGATATAAGGATATATATTTGATATCGTGTGTGTGTGTATATATGTATTATGTATATATTGATATTGATGTATCGACACTCAGGAGAAAATACAAGGAACGTGAATGGAAAGTCTTGGGCTTCTTTTATTCAGCCGGTTACTGCTGTTATTATTTATCTTAAAATGTTATATAATTTAAACACACGGGCGAATCTTTACTGTCGATTCTCTTTCCGGTAAACATGTATTTTTCTTAAGAATATATTTTGCAATTTGTCAGGGCTTCTTATTCAACGAGTACGCCTCCCCGACTGCACGTACGTGTTATCCCCACGTGTCTCTAGGGAAGAATAGGGGTAGTTGGGGGGTTAGTAGAGGATCAGGCGAACGTACGAGAGAACTGCCAGGGGATGATGTGGGATGCTCGCATGCCGTATTCATATTCATATCCGTATTCGTGCTGCTCATCGGTGTAACGCGAGAGTCCCTAGGTTATCGCTGATACATTTTGATAAAACGTGATAGCACGAGTGAAAAGGCATCGAATTCTTCTGTTTCTCGGAGCAAGTGATTCTTTATATCTTTTTTATCCCCCCCCCCCCTTATTTTACAGGATTTATTTTCAGTCCACCCTTTGTATATACGTTTCGGTTCGTTGCCCGATAACGATAGCTGGGACAGGGATATATCAAGAATAAATATTGGCGGGAGATTCTAGCTCTTTCAAAATCATCGAACGACTACGAAACTTTGTTCGATATCGAAAGAGAATTAAATTGGCAATTCGACGTCCCAGACTGAATATTCAAAGATATTTAACGGCGAACGGGGCACGTACGTAAATTTGTATATTTTGAGGAAGAAATTTTAGACAAAAACAAAAGTAATATCAATAATAAATAACGAGGACGAATCATGGGGGATCCTTAAGATAGAAATATTATTTGCCGTAGGTATAAGAAATGTGTGTAAAGAGGGAAGAAAATAAAAATTGATTGTATAAGCATAGATAAAAAAATGTAGTAGGAAGGTACCAAGGTGGAATGAAAATGAGGAGGCAGTTCAGGATACGGGGGATGGTTTCTATTCAAAATTCAAGGAATAAAATTCCCTTACGAAATATCCCGTGTATCTCACCCCCCGTGTCGCAAATGAAATTTATACACGGGCAAAGTGTTTCTTAAAAGCTTCCAAGAATCGACGATTCGACGCAGGACTCGCTCATTGGTCTAACCATGCGACACAAGGGCACGCGACTGATACGCAATGCAGACCAGACGTGTCGAATTTAACGCGACAAATCATCCCTTAAAATATGCCTTAAGCCAAGAAGACAGACTTCGCAGTCAGCGTGTGCGAGCTTTTCGAAAATTTCCTTTACGCAATATTTTATTTACATTCGGAAAGATTAGACGTTCCCGATGGACCTCCAGCCCTCGAGGGTTGAAACCCTCTGAAAAGCAATGGCCCCGAAATTCCCCCATAAGGCTGTACAGAAGCGATTGCGAGTGACGGTGCATCACGATATGCACCGAGGTTATAAATATTTATCAAAATTGGCCCTCCGGGAGTAGCGGCGTCGGAGGCGACGTCCTCCTCGTCGTTGTCCTCGTTGTCTCTCGCGTCCCCGTCGGACCGTCAAAATGCCCGGAGGGTTGCCGTCTTCTCTTTTTTCCCTTTCTTCTTCCTCTATATTTTTTTTCCTTTCTCATTTCTGTCCCGAGATAGCCAGCTCGCTCCGCCCAGGAGAAGGAAGGGAAGAAAGACACTTGGCCCCGGGGGTTGAAACGACCCCGTTACTCGACGACGTCCCTGCAGTCACTGCAGCCCCTACGTCTCTGACATCGTCGCAGCTGCCGAGAATGAGTGCAACAGCGTCGACAAACACTATTTTCCTAGTGGATTTCCAAAGTATTTTCAATTACTCTCGCAACCAGGTAAAAATTTCACGAGAGCGTAATTAATGTCTAAAAAAAAAAAAAGAAAAAAAACATCAACCCCCGTGCATGCACCCCTGAATACGAACCCGCATGTACGTCCCTGACAATTATTTCCGAGCGAAGAGCATGGATGTACAAGAATTAAGAAACTGAAAATTTTTTACGACACCCCCAACCCCAGCCTCGTCACAGCCTGTTAATTATCTTTACAAAAATTTCAACCGTTCGACACGTTTGGAGATTGAGTCTCGATAAGTATAATCGGTACATCCCAGTACGTATCCTCGAGAAGGATCAAGCATCTCCCAGCCTCTCACTCAAGATCTTCCATCGTCCTTAGTCTTCCCCATTCCTCTGCGTCCCGTCCTTTCCTTAACTTCATCCCTTACCCCGCCCTATTAAACGTCGTCTTACGACGCCCTACGACATTGCCGAAGACGGATTTGCGTCGGCAATCACAAAGGAACCGAGATGAATTACTGGTCGTTGTCGTTTCTCCCCTCTCGTAACCCCCCAGCCCCACCCTCTCCTCCATCCCCCTGCCCTCGAGCAACTTTAAACTCCAAAGCCCAATTTCCTCCCATCTCTAGCTCCGATTTTCTAATTTATGGTAAATTCTCTGTGCTCGGTTACGAGTGCCCGGCGTGCCACCGCGAAACTCAATCCTGCGGAGGGTACTGCGTTCCATTCCGCGTCGCGGTTACGTAGTGAGACGTCACGTGTCTTGACGAGCTGCTACGGGGAATCCCCTACTTCGCTCCGAGTCAAACAAACGGATCCGGACAAGCGGAGGGTCTAGATAAGCCAGGAGAGAACAGGCGCGAGGGAGAGACAGGCGTCGCTACCCTCATGAAAATTGAGGGGAAGCAAGTATTAAACGATTAATTGAAGAAACAAAGTAAGTAATTGAAGAGTGCAAGAATTTATATTTATTTCAAATAATTAATTGACCTAATCGATTAAACGTTTATAAAGATTACGTCATCGGTCGTACCACATATACATACTCTAATCACTGACCTGGTCAATTCGTATCAGCATCCCTTTTCCCTCGTTAATCCCAACTGATCCCGATCCGTAATTATGACATCCTTCCGTCATATCCACCCCCTGGCACCTCCTGTCATCCTCTGACCCAAACCTCGTATCCGAGCCACCCCAACGGCTGACTAACGATAAGACGTTCTACTTAGACCGGTCCTGTGACGACGTCAGGTCCTGAGCCACACGGTCTCTCCTCTAATGGAATTCATTCGGCCCTTCCCAGCATCCCTTGCGACCTCACGACCCTCTCCCCCCCCCTCCCCACCACGAACATCATCCCAGCCTCGTCGCAGCACTCAAACATAGCGCCCTAATTCCTCCGAAGTTACATGGCTCATTGAATTTCATCTTATCGTTACCCCCCCCCCTCTCTCTCTCTCTCTCTCTCTCTCTCTCTCTTTGCCACCTCACAGTTTCTCCAACTTCCCTCCCCCTACCAAAAACCACCTTCGATAAGGTAATGTTCTCCTATCTGATATTTTTTTCGAAACGTACTCCAGCGAATATCACCCCATCGAAGAAACCAGATTTTCTTATACGAAGGGAGGGGGGTGGGACTGAAGGTGAAAGAGGCGCCACCTATAAAATATCGACTGAGACATTAATAAATGTACTTAAATCAATTCCCGCGCCCCTTTCTGCGTATAGCGACTCTTCCGACCCCCTCGGATTCTTCGTAGGCATAGAGACGACCTTATTACGACAATATACTTCACTGAAATTTATTATAGATCTTTTACGATTCAGCTGGTATCTTCTCGAGACACTCCTTACGCCCCCTCGAAACGTGATCCAGTATCACAGTGTTCTCCAAAGAAGAAAAGCACAGGTACACCTGAGACGCGTCGGGTTGGTACAGGACGTTTGCCGTCTTGTCCAGCATCTTATTCCGCTGTCATTTATATTTATCCCCGTTGCTTCGAGAGATTATAATTGTTCATTATCCTAAGTAACTCTCTCGTTGCATATTAATTTTTAGACTCGAAGCCACGCTATCTTTTCACGTTTTTAATGCATATTAAAGAAATCCTCTGGCAGTCGTCCTCCTCTCTCCTCTTCCTTGTATTCCAAGAGCAGCATCTCTTTCCCTACACATTTTCTCTGTCCCCTCTCTCTCTCTCTCTCTCTCTCTCTCTCTCTGTTAACTTGATACTTTCGTATCGATCAGAGATTCGGCCCTGGCACGACTGATGGACTTTTTAGCTTGTCTCGTGGGAGATCCTAAGGAAATAACGATATCTCCCGATACGCTCTTCTCCCCTAAAACAATAAAGGGAACACAGCAGTACGTACCTATCTTTAATGCGGTTTGCGAAACTCGCAAATTGCTTATCGCTATTAGACACGTCTCTCGCGCCGTACCAGATACATCCAGTTAAACAATTTGGAGAATAGTGTGCGAACCGACGCCACGTAATGCCAGAGGTATTTCACGTGGAGAAATTAACGGACTTGCCACCAGCAGCTACCGTATATAAAGATGACTTTCGACAAAGGCATATATATATATATGTATATACACATATATACACTAACCAACCTGGTCCAGCTGAGAGAATTCAGAGATTCCGTTTCTCGGCATTCTCCAGAGACAAGAAGGCAATGGGCAACGGGCAACTGACTGCGGTCCGAACCATCAGCCCAGCCAGCCATCCAACCATCAACTGAACCGACCGGCTACGTCTGAGCCATATGGCTCGCGAGTAAGCATTGAATACACGTACCCAACCAGTATGACTATCCAGCCAGTGACAATGCTTCGAGCATCCGACATACCGGGTGATTCAGGAATAATCTACTGTTCCCCATAGGTTCTTGTGTTCCCCATCCCTCTCTCTCTCTCCCTCTCTTTCTCTCTCTCCTTGTTCCATTAGCGCCGTTGCCGTTCCTCCCTAAATCCTTCCATCCATCCAGCCGATGGCACGTGGGGTGCGCCTCTCCCGTTGCACCAATCGAGCCAGGCGAAACAAGCAAGCGACCCGAAGTAAGCAGCGAAACAAGCAACCGCGCTAGGCTCTAACTCACGCACCGGGCCACCCGCTCACGCACAACCTGTATCGCTGTCTCTTCGTAGGCAGCAATGGTCTTCTGTATGTTTCCACCTCTCTCTCTCTCTCTCTCTCTCTCTCTCTCTCTCTCTCCCCCCCTCTCCCCCCGGAGGCTGTTATGTACTGGATGGAAACAGCAAGCAGGCATATTGCTGCCATTAATCATGCCTCTGTATTGAGTGGCTCGACTCGGTACGGCAGGGCACGAAGGTGGGGCGGGGGAGGCAGAGGTGCGATGAAGGGGAAGAGGGGAGGTACACGAAGGGGTGTAACGATGGGGACCATAGGGGAGTGATATTCGCGGGAATCTCCATTCCCTGTAACCCCTTGTCACCCCTTGTCCCTTGTTGTCTCATTAATTACCCTCTGTTTTTGCTGTAGCTACGCGAAACTCCGGGGCTTTTTACATTTGCCCGAAAATGCGGCGGGACGAATCGATATTTCAACTAAAAGCACCGTCCCGACGGGCGGCGTGGAGCTTCGCTCGTTCACTCGTTTCATTTTCTTTTTACCACCCTCTACTTCCACCCGACTCTCTACCTAACGGATCTTTACGCATCGGATGACGTATCCCCGGGACGATGATAATTTCGAGATTCGTTAATTTACGAAAAGATCGTCGTTACGTGAACGAAAAATCGATCGTGATTAGGGGCTACGATAGATCGGATCGTAATTAAAGACGATGACAATGGAATATTTTTTCCAATATTCAAATTCGAGTGACGTACCGTGTCTCTGATGTTAACTGGACTGAACGATGAAATTATAGGGGGAGGGAGAGCGACTGGGAGTATTAAGTTGTGAGGGGTCGTGGGCGGAGATTAACAGGTATCTTGATACTGAAAAGTCAACGAGGAAACGCCCGAGCTTCTGAAAGATTATGGAGCATGACTCGAGCGCGAAATTCCTCGGGTATTGTATGTGTGACTACCTTTTTCGACGCCTCGTGAAAATTAGGCGAATCGTTAACTCGGACCGTAAAGATCCTCGAGTTTAACGAGGACCCATATAACACGTGCGTTAAAACTTTTAAGCAATTATCGTTTGTCTTCTTAGCATACTTTCGTGCCTTTGAATTCCTATACTGGCTGATCTTTGTACCAGATACCTCAGGAGCACAGCATCTCCGTGAAGACGGCTGAAAGATGTTAATACCCGCGTAAGATAGCAATGGGGAGGGGGAGTGAGAGAAAATAATACATGAAGAATAAAAGAGAATGAAAAGGGAGCAATGAGACTGTAGAAACACTCGGGAAATATGATGAGAGAGACTAGAGAGAGAAGAACAATGATCTCACCCTCAGGAAATAAGATATTTATGGACCCGATGGTGATGCTGGCCTTCTTTGGTTTCAAAGTTCTAATTTTTATACTTCGCTTTCTTTGTCTGTTTAGATATTTTTTAAAACTCGACTGAAACGTAGTTCGCGACCCGTGTCAGTCCTTTGACGAGGTCCTCGGTAATCTGAAAGGGATGGATGAGTAAAATCAAGAAAGTCAAGAAAAAAAAATGGTAAAAGAAAAAGAGAGCCGGAAGGAACGTCGGCAAGAAAGAAAAAAGGACAGAGAGATGACTATAGTGCATCGTAGATAAGGAATAACGAAGAGAAAAGAGAAGCGAAGGAAGAGCTTCGTTCGAATATTACTATAGCGTTAATTGGAATTAAGAGATTCGTTGACTACAAATTAATCTTCACTGATTAAAGGGAATGACTGTGCCACTGGGAGACCAATCAGATCGCGGAAATAGAAGAAAAATAATATACATATATATATATGCATAGCGTCATTGCCAATGGCTCTGAATTCGCTACTAGATTTTCAAGGGACGTGTTCCTTTATTCGGGACAAAGGCAACCTGTGAGGAGAGAGAGAGAGAGAGAAGGAGCCATAGTAGGAGTAAATGAATAAGAGAGGGTGGTGGAGAGACAAAGAAAAGATTTGAGTAAGAACAAGCAGGAAAACAACAATGAAAAATACAAGAACAAAATTAACGAAACACTTTGTACTTTGTTCGTCATTGATTCTTTTACCCTGTAGAATTATTAATTAAATCGTTTGCTTTGCTTCCTCAATCGTTCGCCCCTCCACCGCCATTCCGCCCTCTTCTTTCCCTTCAGGTAGCCAAACTAAAGAGAAATATCAACACCGAGCCGGAATCGTCTTATCCAATAACTCGCAAAGTATTCCAGGTGTTCCAGGTATTTTAATAAGTATAAATTTCCGAGCTTCTAAAAAGTTAAATTTAAGGATTTTTAAAAGTTAGCCCCACCCCTTAGCAGCGAAATACAAATTGTAATTTCACGTGGTGCGACCAAGGGTAGCGAAGAAAGAAAAAAAATAATAATAACTTATGAATGTTCAACATTGAAAAAACGTCAAGTTGAATTTAGGTCCACAGTACGTACCAATGGCGAGGAGCCAATGGCAAGGAGCCGTTACCCCTATCGTCGTTCTATCCAACAAATCGGTAATTAACTGAAGTTTTGTTGACAAAAGAAGTTGAATGAGTTTCGTAACCGCACGGCACCCTGTTCGACGCTTCCACTATCTGGCTGGTGGAATCGGATAATGAGAAAGTTTGCGCGTGATCTGGAGCCGTGTACACGGGAGACGACCCTTCGTCACTCTTGAGCAGCTTCGAAAAGCGGCATTTATCCAGGAAATCTTTAGGACGGAAAGACTAAGTTATATTCCTAATATCGAATAAAAGCAGGAACGAGAGGTTAAATCGAAAATCCTGATTAAAAGAAAAAAGAAAAAAAGTAAACATACCCCAACGACAAAACCTTACGAATTTTCGATCAGCGCGTTTCCTCGTTCGAATCTTCCTCCTAGTCGTTCTGATAATAGACACAAGGACGGACGATCCTTATATAATTCTCAGACGTCTCATCCTACATCGTCGTATCTGTAATCTCCTATATATCTGTGTCCTCGAGGAAAATTTCTTCGACCCAGATTCTCCCTATTTCTTCCACGAATACCTCCCAAAGGATTATCCGAAAGATATTACTAGAAAGTCTGACTCTTCTTCCCCGGCAGCGAAGTACATTTTACTAGGGATAAAAAAAAGTATCCATATACATATACAGGTTCGAGAGTCGTAATCGCGTCAGGATGCGCACCAGGTACACCATATTACGTCGCTTGTGCAAAGCGCAGTAGCAAGTTGTACGCGGTAGTGTATTCCTCGGGGTAAAATAGCTGGAGATGCAAGTACGGAGACTGAATCGAGACCAGGAGAGAAAGGAGAGAAATTGAGGAGAAGTAGCGGATAGGTAGGAGCAAGAGCAGTAGGAGTACGAGAAGGTTACGCCGGCTCGAAGCTTAGAGTAAAGTTTAGTTTTCATGGCCGAGCATTTGTCTGAGGCATAATTCGGAGTTCATTCCGCGCGAAATCCTACCATATTTCTCGGGCGTCCCTTCAGGCCGCGTCGGTGGATCAGGAGTGGGAGGGAGGGGGAGACGGCGTGTCGTAAGGGACGCCGGAAGAGAGGGGGGGGGCGCTACGAAAGCATTGCGATCCTCACCCTCCGGGAGTCGTTGCCTCGGCCCCAACGAATATATTCCCTGATTACGGCCCTTATGCGCGCACCAAGCCAAGCCGCCATGAGCGCGCAAGGCAATAGTCTACGAAAATATTTATCGCAGACTCAGTTCTGGCGGACGTACGCGCGTTTCTCATGCTTCCCATAAAAGGCGAATTTGTCTTGGGGTATAAATATATATGTATATACTTCAGCTGGAATACAGAAAATGCAGGAGCTACCTGAATCAGTCGGGCAAAGCCACTAAGCCGTTTTGCCTTTCCTAGAACGAATGACGGTTGACTGTTCGAATGAACTTATGGATACTTGTTGCCTATCGTCGAGTTAGCTAGGCGTCCTTCGTTTTCCGACTCCTGACTCTGGAAGACTTTCCGTCTCTTTCTCACTTTATAGATGGAACTCATCCTTTTCAGTCACAGCCCTTTCAGTCGGCTCTTCCCCCCGTTACTAGTCTTTTTGTTTCTTCCACCACTTTTATACATTTCACAGGCATCTGTGCCCACCCCCTCCCCCACTTCAACAATCCCATCCTGCTCGTTCATCCAGTTTCATTTCGTTTTGTTCACTCGGCACGCGTCGCGATACATTTTAAATTTCCAGAGAGCTCGAATGAGAAAAGTTTCAGCGTAATAAGCGACGCGAGTGCGCTTCCTCGACAGCCACCCAGTGGAATCAGCCAGCCAGTCAACCAGCCACCTGCGTTTTAGACATTTGCTGCTGATTCTTCGTATCGCTGTACCGACCCTTTGCTATCGGTGGTTGCGACGATAGGAATAACGGCAACTTCACACAGGATATAGTGACCCGGTAATAATTTTTGCCGAGATTAATACCAGGCAAACATAGAACTATTCTAATGAGACCTTACAGCTCGTACAATTAACATTCTTATTTTTTTTTATTGTCGGCTACATTTATTTTCCGCCGAAAGACCAAAAATCATCAACATCAAGTGCACATACCCCTTTAAATATTTTAACGCACTCGTAAAAAAAAAGACACATGGTTGTTAGATCAAACGGTTCGCTCCTACTAAATACTGATAGTATAAATAATTGAAGACTAATTGGATTTTCACGAGGACAAACTTCTAAATGCGTACCGGGGTCCCTTCACTGCGCGAAGCTATCTCGCATCAGCGCACACGGCTAACTTCCAAGCTAATCGGATTAAACCACCGGCGGCAATGACTATGAGCGCTACCGAAATATTGGGCCTGATAAAATTCAGACGATCAACCCTACCGCAAACTGTTGCTCGCGAGAGGTGAAAAAAGTTGAAAATGATAAATTTATATAATTTCGCATTTAATCGATTAGAAGTACATTTATCATTATCAATAAGAGATACTGAATTCAAGCTGAACGAACAGTTTTATCATACGTATTCGTCCCGTTTTGACATATAATAATAACTGAAACGAGATTTTTTTATCAATCTCTTTTATATAATCACAATGGTAAAGCGAAATAACCTACAATTTTTTCTCGCGATGTAAAATCGTATGGATCAGCATGTATAGACAAAGTGGGTCGATTTGACACAAGTCACGTGACTGACGTGATCGGTTTGAGTGGCAGCACTGTCGACGAGGTGTACACGACGCAGTGTGTACTGGGTAATGAAAATTATTAAAAATGAATAAAAATGCAAACTGAATAAAATAATTTGAGCGAAGAGCGATCGGGAAAACGGTTATCAAGGAAGGGGTTAGAATTGAAGCTTAGGGGTTAGCATGAAAGTTGGAAAGCGTCCAGACGAGGTCGTCTTGATAAAACGAAAGCCGGCGTCCATTTATCCTCGGAGTCTAAGAACTGACGCCTTTCACAGTTTTTCAAAAAAATCATCCCTCTCTCGTGGAACAGGTTCTTTCAACCCTTTCAATAAGATTACATGAAAACGTACGTATAGATAGCTTTAAAAAAAAGAAGCTTGACTTAATTATTTCACCATTAAGAATTTTCAAAATAATTTCTCAAATATAAAATCAAGTAAAATTCTTATAGCGAATTCTGTGTCGTTTAATGAACATTTTTATTACCGCAACGGTTATACTTTCCGCGAAAAAAATTGTCTACCATTTTTTCCCCGCTTCCACATACCTATGTATGGCTACTTGAAAATACGATTCGACAGGATATGCATGTTATGTAGTAATACCGGAAATAGAAAAGCGTTTGCGAAGTACCACGGGCTAAGTAGCACCTCGCGATGTGGAAAGAGGTTTGAGATGGCTTCAGATGTAGTTTCAGGTGGTTTCAAATGAGATGCTGCGCTGAAGCACCGACGCTTTCAGCGGTATCAAAATACAGAGGAAACTCTTGTCAAATAATGATGTATATATACATATATGTATTATACAAGTAACATGCAGATATATACTGGGATAATTTATATAGCGATGCAAGATGAAAACTCGTTTCGAGTCAATGAAATTACTATACTTAAATAAATGGCGGATAATCAATTAAATAGAAAACCCAGCGATTTCAAGCATCCCGAAAACACTACGTGATATAATCAGTCGCCGCATGTATGTACCATTAGCATTAGCGTTATCATTAGCATTATCATTAGCATCGACATTAGAGTTAGTGTTAGCACTGGCAATGCAATATTGGTACCAATACTGTCATTGGCACTGACATTAAAACAAATTCACCAATCAACAATTTACCTTAACGAAATAATTGTCAATTTTATAAACATTGTGTCTATAGACGTCACTGCTAATAAACTTTCGATTAGGATGAAATCAGTAAAGAAAAAAATTGTACCTGGGTACTCCATGTTCCATTGATCCGCCCCTGAAAAAATCTTTGAAGCTGCGTTATGACTGTCGACAGTTATCGACTGTTGCGCTCATCAGCCATATAACTCTGAACGAGTGAAAAAGCGTGGACTATCTAGCTATACGAATACACGAACCAGGAGATAGACCTAGGACGACGATGGGTTGCGGGTCATAGAACCAGGCGGTCGCAGCGGCTTTTCATTGTGTACCTTAGGCAGTGGGCCTGTCGGGAGCCATATTGTACATGCGTCAGGCTCGGCACATTGTTTAGTAATATTTCGCGCACTAATTGGCCTGGAAATTGCTATTTCCTGAAATTACAACTCCGGCCTGCCAGGCTGCTTCCATTCAAGAGACGTAATAGCACTTTGCTCTTCTGTTCCTGCGTCCCACCCCTCAAAGTCGCCAACCCATCTCGTTGCCAGCCGGTTTCCCGGCTTATTTGGTTACTCGGTTGCCTCCTTGCTCCGTTGCTTATTGCTTTCTTTGCTCTTAACGTTTGCTCGGCTGCGCGTCGTTTCTACGGTTCGAAAAATAACTGTCAAATCGAATACGAACATTTCCCGCTTCAGCTTACTCACGCGGTGTGGCGCTGCTGACGGTTCTACCGATAGTAGGTTAAAAAAGCATATACCGACTGACCGAATCAGCAGCGCTAAAAGCCAGTAGACGTTCGAGCGTGTAACTCATCGGAGAAAACGCGACAATGAGCGAACAAATAAACGAACAAACCAAAATGAAAACGGACGATAAATCTCGTACGAATGTCGTTCGGTACGCTGGCGTGAGTGCAGAGTTGTAAAACGATGATTTATTTACAACCCAAGCTAATTGATTTACAGTCACGAGGACTCGGACTATATAGGCGTTCGCACGGTGCTGGACTTTCCCAGGAATTTTTCCATCCGGCCCCAAACCACCGTGGCGTCAATTTTCAAAATCAAACTGACGTCGTATCGACTTAAAGGTAACTCCACAACGTTCTCGTAATTCCTCATTCCTATTTTCAGGCCGATTGATTCTACCACGTGAAGATTTAAAAAGATCAATAATTAATACCACCTCGAAGGCATTCACTTTTCCTTAACACCGCAAGCCACCGACAGAGATCACTGGCTAAAGTAATTTATTAGAGTCTCGTTAATTAAGAAGCTCGTTCTTAAGAAACGTTATATTAAGGTCTTATCAGTACTGACAAAAAAAAATGAAAAAGCGGTAATCAAAGAGAGGAGGGTGTACTGTATCTCTCTCTCAAAAAAGAAATAAGACGAGAAGGGGGCGTGTGCCAAGCAGCGAGAGCGAAATACGATACGACTGCCTGACCCCGTTCCTAACAGCAGTACAGCACTGAGCCAGGTCTGCCAGGTAAAGAGTGAGGTCGGTTACTCGCGGCGAGACCCTCGACGAAAATCAAAGGTTGACCGCGAAATACCGAAGGGGCTGTTTGCCCTTTGGCACAATGGTCGGCTATTTAGAGGTTTTCGAACGAGGCCGCGAGCAAGCGTAGTAGAGGGTGAGAATGTGTTACATCGTGGGGGCGTGTAGAAGCTACCCGTCGACGTTAGCTCCGGGTCTCGTCTCCGGCACGAGCATACCACGATACGATGATACCACCCTCTTCCTATATATTGCCGGCATTGTGATGGAAATACCCTCCCGGCATTCAGCCGCCAATCATTCGCTCCGAAGAAAACACTTATCGAAGTCCCCTTCTTCCTCTTGGCAGCAAAAAAAAAGATAAACCACCTCACGATAAAACCTTTCGTCTTCCACAAACCTTCTCAACCTACACACACCCTCGCTTCGTGCTATTTGCCCCCCTTCCCGCCCCCCTCCTCCTCCTCCTCCTCCTCACTCCCCTAATCCACCGTCCTATTCTCGTTCTTGCCATTGCCGCCTGCCAGCAGCGCCCCCGTAAGACTTTCAACTCTGTTTTACCAGCACTCCACTGGTCAAATAAGACAAGAGAAACAAAGAGACAGACAATGAGACAGCGACGTGGGATCTGACGAAGAGGAGATAAAAACTGAACGAATAAAAGTGACAAGTTTTTGTACGTAACGGAAGCAGCGAAGAGAGAGAGAGAGAGAGAGAGAGAGTGATAGAGAGAGGGTGACGAGCGGATTGACTTACTCGACGAATACGTATAGAAGGGGGTAGCTGATGGAAGGGATGGATATTTGCAGCGGATGTAGAGCGATCGTGAGTTCGTATCGTAAATGAAATCACGTATTTGCTGGCGGAACACGAAATCAGGAAATATAGTCGTGTATATGGCTGCCGGTGATTCCGGTGCGCGTTACCATAGAGCGAGAGCGAAAAGGAGGAAGCACCGTGTGGCTGGCCGTTGCTGAACGGGTAAGAAGAAAATAACAGGGTAGCCGAACGGGGCACGTTGGCTGAAACTAAAATCAATTGTAATCAAGGCCGACGCATAAATCAAATCTTGGAAGGAAGATCGGCCAGTGCTGTATGCCGCAGGCCGTACGGAGTCCCGTTTCCTTTCGAATGATTTGTCGCCGACAGACGTTTGGCTGCCCTCGCAGGCTTCACTTCTCCAGCCACGTTCTCAATTCGAACCGCAACCCACATGCCCCGCTATCAGCCGATCGTCTCTTATCAGCCCCTTCGATTTTCACCAAGACTTTAACTTTTCATACCCTCTTCCTAGGCAACCCTTAGCAACGGTACCCGGGATACCTGGGAAGACCGTTCCACCCCTTAAAAAAACATTCCTCTGACTTTGACAAGCTAACCCCCCACCCCACCCCCCACTACCCCTACCAGTAAACTAACCACAGTCGGTAATACATGTCGCATGACTAAACGAAGAAATCGAAAAAGCAATCTCTCGCGCGTGCATGCGTGCGACTCTGCACGACCTATGACCTGAGACATCGTGCGGTACATCGTACAGTCAGCGTCCAAAGGCAATCCCGTGCTGTACAATAAAGTCTATAGCATAATAACGCATTAACTGTCTATTAACGGAATGTCTAATCGATGATCGATCGAATCTTTTTAATGTAAACTCGATGACGATATGTAATATACCACGGAGGGAGAAGGGGGGGGGGGAGGTGGAAGGGGGAGGACGTAAAAGCCTTAAAATTCATTTACGTTTCAGGAACTCCTCTTCGTCCTATATATCTATATACGTCTGTGTGTGTGTATATATATATATATATATGTATGTATATACAACGGACTGCCTACACGTTAACTCGTAAAACCGGTAGACTTTACGTAAGCGCAGTTAATCCACTGAGCCAGCCCTAATTTAATGATATTCAATATGCAACGGCTTCACTCTATTCCGGAGCTCTCGGTTCCATAGTTCCATTATGCCGACCTTTGTATCAGGTCACCTATCCCGTACTGTCTCGTCAAATCCCAGGTATAGCCAGTATCCCCCTATATAGTGTCTCTTCGGTAAGAGATCACGCCCCACTCGACCTCTTTGAATATGCATCCGTTAACGAGCATACCATTCTCATTAACAGTTAACTTCGTTCGTACTCGTGCCTTGAGACACCTGTTAATTATTGCACATGAGACATACGTATAGAATATCTCGTTACGCTATACACATGTGCATGCGGTAATCCTGCTGTCCGGCTCGAGCGTGCCAATTGGCTCGGACAGCTGTTACGCGATCGCTTCGATTAAAAGGCGTTTAACCAGATTGGTTGGGAGGTAACGATTTTCGTCTATAGCCAAATTTTGAAGCAGCCCGCGAGTGCGAGTGAGACAGACCTATGGGTACTCGGGCGCGTAAGACAAGGACGAACTTAGTACTGACGCTTGAAACCAGAAGCAAATGAGAACCATTCCTTTCGCGGATCCTGACTCCTGTGTCTGTTTAACACCCTGTCCCTCTGTCTCTCTTCGTGACGTGAAGGTAAGTCCGTCTCTCTCACGCGCGGTATAGAGATTTGGAAAACTCTAATCATTCTCAACTGCGCGCCTCCTTCTTCTCATCGATCATATCAATGATCTCACGATAAATATGAGAAAATCTTGTCTCATTCCTTTTCCCGTATCATGTTGCGCTCGGCGATGCTTCTTCGGAATGATCAAGTGACAGCTGACAAATTCGTCCTTACCCTTAAGCGTATTTTTCGATATTATTATTTTAATATATAATATTTTATTATTATTGACGTACTACTTGGGATTGGCAATATTATTATAATCCCTTCTATTCAGATGCTCCTTACCGAGACGTTTTTAGATAACAAGGGTGGCAATTCACGCCAGTGACGAAATTTATCCTAATCGCATTTCGAGGATTGAGGGTTGTTCGCAAAAGCCATAGAATATATATATATATATATATATATATATATATAGTCCTCGTTATAGAATGTTGCAGAATTTCAAAACAGAAGATCTGACTAAATTTTACTTCGGGGCCCTAGATAGGGCCCGAACAGGTATTGAGTTTTCGAAATGCACGCAGTATTCTGTACACTACTATATATATATATAATATGTAGTGACGGCCTCGCTATATCCTTGACCCTGTCAATATTAATTATTTGTTAATTATAAATTAATAACTCCAATCTGCTAGTCCACTTCACATGATTTAAGTTAATATTAGATGATCAGCAATATATCACACTATCATCCTCAAATTAGTCTCATTGACGTTCTGTCATTCTGAAAGTTCGTTATCAGTCGTTATCATTAACAATTCGTCCCTTCCGATTATCGGGACTATCGTTTCGACACGACTATCCCAAATCCATCCTTGGGCTTGTTTATCCAGCTGGTTTTCTGCGATTTCATAAAATCAAAATCAGTCTCGAGTACAGGTCCCGTTAAATATTTTTTGACGTTCTACGCTTTCAATTGTCTATTTGCGTGCTGCCAATTTTTTTTTTCTCAAGAACCACCACTTACCAATTGGCACCGATCAGCTAATTCCTCGTGCTTGACGCGGGCTTTCCCGTGACACCAGACACGTTCTTTTTTAACGAAATTTTATTTTTAATCGAAATGCATGCTTTTTAAATTTTTTATTATAACCTCGTAATTCGTCAATACTTTTTTTTTACAGGTTTTCACTCATTTATTTACTAACTGCTATCGCAATCGAGGCTCGTTAGCGTTATCGAATAATACTTTGTATGTGCATCATTGCAATCATCATTACGACATCGCTAAGACATAAAGTATTTTGAAAAAAATAAAGGATAATATACATATAATAAATACGATTACGTCTATAGATACCGTGTCCAGAATAGTAGTAACAGGTACACGTACGGGTATTACGCTTTAATGATTACCTCATAAATACACCATTATGAGTTTTTTGAAAGCTTCGTCTAAACAAAGAGAGAAAGAGAGAGAGAGAGAGAGAGAGAGAGAGAGAGAGAGAAAAGAGGATAAATTTTCAGTGAAGATAGTAGGTTCAGTTAGTTGGTACATTGGGATCTCAAGTGGTCTCGGAGAACTAGACTAAAATTGTTAACCAGCGCGTGAGGAATAACGCAAAAATATTGAACACTTGGGAACAACTAGTGGACAAGGAAAACGAATCGATATAGATGTTCGATAGAAAGAAACTACTTGTCTAATATGCTAATGCAAACGAAATAAAGAAGGAACCAACCTCCTCGTAAAGGCCTAGTCGAAAATGTTCGCGAGCCCCCTGTAACAAAAACATATATAAATCATAAGAAAATCATAGGAAATAAAGTAAATGAATATAGGGATTTAAATTCGTATCGAACGATAATAACAATGATAACAATAATAATAATAAGAATAATAATAATAAGAATAATAATACACGTAGGCGAAGACGTTTGAATTCATTAAAAAGAAAAGAAAAATAGTACGCTCCTAATGAGGGGGATGAACGTAAGGTCGATGGAAATCATCCGAGGTCGGTCAAAGGTCATAATACAAGAGGGTATACTTGGATCGTTAGAAAAGCCATCAGACATAAGAGTAGTAAAATACGTACAGGCGGGATCAGTAAGTTTGCATGATAAATGATTACACAACATACTTTTAAGACCCGATATGCCTTTTCTTGTATTTCCTTAACATCTCCCTAAATACGTTATTCCCTGTTTCCGTGCGTTCAAAATAAAATTCGTGCTCCAACTCCCCCGACTCAGTCTCATACTGCCTTAGACGCAGTATCTGAAAATATCGCACGGTACAGATATACGCGAGATTGGGATCATCCGGACTTAAATATAAAAAAAAAAAAACATCAAAAAGTCAAGTATGTATTTCACGGTGTATTCTAGGGGGAGTTAAGGGGGTTGACAATTGAGGGGTCGTCGAGGGTCGAGTTCGAAAGGCAGCGGGGTTGTAATATCTACATCCGTGATAAGGAAATAGGCAGATCCGAGGTATGACAAAAACCGAGATTGTCTTCGGTAGGGCAAGGGGTGGGGTGGGTAGGAGGGTGTTGGTAAAAAATACCCAATGCTAGCACCATCTGCGAGGTGGATCCTCCATCCCACCGTCTGGTGAGTCTAGGGGGTGGTAATGGCAGAGCGACGCCGAGGAGTAGCAAAGGATGGCAGTGAGGATGGTAGCGAAGATGGGAACGAGGGTGAAGCGTTCATGTGGTTCCCACTGATGGCTGTGACTGTGCATGGGATAACCGACGTGCGCGAGAGAGATAAAAGTACGCGATCGGGAGAGCCGGTCTCATAACACTTGGAAGCAGGTGGCGCCATCCTCTTATTGCTCCGCGAGCTGGCGAACTCGAGTCTTCTATATTTCCAGCGTCAAGGAACCAGGGCGGGGGGGCCCTAACCTAACTGGTCTGAAACAGTTCAGCTAACGTCGAGTCTCCCTAGAACCACCACCACCCACCATTACCACCCAGGAGACACGGAGGACGTTCGGATCTCGATGACGTCACGTGGCTACCTGTCGCGCTCGCACGACTCTACGACTTCAGGATACCAGGAGGCGTAGCGGCCATGATAACAGCTGCTGGAACTGAGCAAGGAGGTGGGATGCGACAGCGAAATACCTACCAAGAGGGTTGTTGGCAGACTGCCTAGCTGGCTGAAGGCACATGCCATTAGAGCGGAAACCGGGTAGGAGCTCGTTCGGGGCCCCCTCTCCCGCTCTCCAGCCAACCGGAAGGGAGGAAGCGAAAGTCGTAAAGTATCAGTTTCAGATTTGAGAGTTCGGCGTGTTTCAGCGAGATGGATGGGCTTTACGAGCGTGATGCGAGTCGAATAACGCCGTGAGCCACCTCCGTCGCCTCCTCCATACGCTTTCCACACTCCGCGCCCTATGATTCTATAATCTACGCCAGCGCCTCTGGCGGCAGTTTCGTATCGACTTCGTTTAATAACCCGCAGATTAAGCTGGGATTTCACGAGGCGTGGACACGGGTCATTCGGCTGAAACTATTTTATGCGAAATTGACTTTGGACACTTAAAATATAATGACCATCGGACATGGCGTCTGTGCCGATAAGATTTTTGTAGACTCACGTGCCGGACGATGAGAATAATAACAGAGTGCAGCGTCGTCGTTTCGTTTAAACACATCGACGAGTCTCCCTAACGGACTTCGTTAGCTCGGAGGTATAATCGGTTAATGAGATCGCAAAAAAACATACGAGGACCAAACAAGCGTCTACCAAATTCATTTAACCTCGACGACCTTATTTTCAATCAACCAATACGCGAGACACGAGGAAGAATCTCGGTCTTGTATATGAAATCCGTACGAGTGAAAAAAGAAATGTTTAAGCGACCAGGGTGCTGCGAGGTTAGGAAGGCGTCCTTTAGCGGCTAACGGATAATTGCTAAGGAAGACCCTACTCGTATCTCTCTCTTAATACGTCGTTATTGAAAAATCCTTGAGAGATTCTGTAAGAGACGTCTGTTAGCTACGGTACCTACTCGTACCTCCTTTTAAGCCTCTCTTAAGGCACCTCTAAGCCGAGAGCGCTCCTTTCTTAACAGTGACTCAGTAAGAGTTACACCCTTGACCAACATCGCCTCGAATAAACTGTTTTCTCGTATTACAAAAGTTAGTATGTTAAACGCGTAGCGCAGGAACTGCGCACTGACCATGTATTTCGTGACGATGCCACGTTGATTTTTCTAATGGAGCGCTTCTATCTAGCAGTCGCCTTGAAAGAAGGCACGAGTACGGCGTCTCTGAACAATTATCTCTGATCCTCTGGACTAAACGATGCTTGATAAGGGTTATAAGAGTGAGGTACGGGTGAGGGTATGAACGAACGGAACCGGTTGATTCATCAGAGTTTATACGAAAGACTGGACAGACTCTTCCAGGTCGAAGCTGCGACACCGTCGATGCTCTAATGAGATCGTCCCGAGAGTGAAAAAAAAAATTATAAAAACGCAGATCTACGTCCTCATAGTCGATTCCATATTTATTTTGGACAGTTTACATATAAATTTTCATAAATTTATTATAATGTAATTGTATTCAGGAAACCCACCCCTATCCTAACGTCAGGCCAAATTCTCCGACTTACCACGTCCTCGCGACCCTACACCGCAGGACGCTGGAGTGAAGTTTGATGAAAATGAACTAGAAAGTAACTCAGCGAATGAGATAGCTTTTGGGGCTGGAGACTCCTCGCTGAAATTCTCCCCCTTTTCTTCGGCCATAAAGTTAGATCGGATTTGCGTGGCGACCGAGGTACAAATCACGAGTACACTCGAGTAAACGAATATTCTGAAGCCGTTCCACCTCCCCCCGCCCCACGCCCCAACTTCCGAAAAACCGTCCCTCTTACGTTTCGTACAGTTCATTCTCCTTCTCGTGAATTATAATTGCTTGGGTTTAAACTTGCCACTCTGTGATTAAAATCACGTGACTTTACCGACTGGGAACTCGATCATCTTCTTACGCAAATCTCGCAGACTGCGGGAGAAGCATCGTGGGCGAAGAGGAAGGTGACGGTACGAGGGGGTTGATAGGTGAAGGAAAACGGAACGAAGTATAAAGTATGGGAATTTACGGGAAAAGCTTGAGAATGTAGCAGCCGTGTATTTTCAACGCTGCCCTTTTTCTCCCTAGTCAGTCTAGGGATTTTTATTCTCGGCTAAAAAATTTTACAAACTTTCGCACGGGACTTAAGGACGTTTCGTACAGCTACTACGATTTCTTTGTGCTTCGAACTTATATGTTTATGTTTATTATTTCACGTCTGACAAATATTAATAATAATATTAAAAATAATATCGGACAAATAAATGAACACAGTGGTTTAGATGGCGAAAATTTAGCACGGGCTCTCTGGTCGTCAAGTTGTATAGGATAGAAAGTATATACTTTTTTTTTATCTGGAAACTCTTTATGGATTTACAAAAGACGAGATAATGATAGTACGAATGATAAACTTTGAGAAAAAAAGAAACAAAGCTCTACCGAGAAGTGGAAAAATATATTTATTGTTCGAGTTTCGAGAAGCTTGGTTTCTTTAGTGTTCGTAAGTTTGCGAAAGTTGGTAATGCGTAAGTATCAAAAAGCGGGCAAATACAGACTACGTTAAAAAATTCATAAGAATTTTTTTTCGCTCCACACAAACATTTTCTATTTTGCAATCTGTTCTTTTGCTGCTCCGTCTTTTTTTTCTCGTATCACGTTGCGGATTCATTTTTCTTCTTTTTTATCTACATCTTCGACTTATCTCTCAGAGTGACATCTCCGTATGACGAATGGCAGAAAAAGCAATTTGCACTAAACGAATCGACTCGAAAGATCAAATTCTGAGTAAAATAATAAAATGCGATAAAATTATTAAAAATTATTCTGCAAAATTGCTTGAAAAGTTCATTAAAATCCGCAGTATCATTATACAGAATATCTAAATTATCATTTTTTTCATGAAATTTTTCGACAAAATCTCACTCCACAGAGTTCGACGAATAAATTTCACAATTTTCATATCTTTATATCGAATGCCTGACCTTAAAATCAAAATGACACGAGCGCAATCTACGCGATAAAGATTAATACTGTCAAAGTGAAAAGATTCGCCGTCAGGTTAAATTCTGTCAAGCCATAATTTTTCAGCTCATCCCTTCAAGTCGTAAGAGACCCGTGAATAACGAACTACGATTTTATTAAGGAATTAAACGAGGTGTTGGCTATGACGGATGCCTCGTTGTTTGGGTCGCCGCCATTGCCTCTCATAAAGCGTACAGCTCGGGCGATTTCAAAATAAGAAGCAAGGCCGCTACGTAGACAGTACGAGAAGGATCGATGGAAAGAGGCGGAGTAGCCTTTAGAATGAAAGAGAGAGAGAGGGGGAGAAACGTATATATACACATATACACAGCTAACGAGAGAAAACTTCAGGACAATACAAATCGTTTAATTATACGAGCTGAAACGAGTCGCCGATGAAAGGTGGGAAGACGCGAAGGTGATAAAGTCTAAGGATATTATCCGTAGGAGAAGCAGCAACGTAATAATTGTGAAATTCCAGCAATAAGGCACCGAGTCGATTGCTTGGCTCCGCGTTTAACGCTTTTCTGATTCAAACGATATACCGACGATCTCATTACATTTCATTTCATTAGTTCGCCCGACTACGACGACTTATCCCTATGAAATATTCGCGAGCGCCATCTTTCCTTGGCTCAGCCACTCCGACATTTCCTACGACTATTTTGAATCCACCTTTAAACATATACGTATATAACACGTGTCCCTTGTACCTACATACCTTCCTATGCTCGACTCACCTCAAGTTCCTTCCGGCAACCGTTCCACCCAGCTCGCGTAACAAGAGGGATGAAAGAGTGTCGACGACCCTTCTCAATTAATTGAATGACTATCGTTAGGGTAATGACATTTCGGAGTTCTATTAATTAACCCAAACGCCCAACCCTAACGACTGAACTTGCGTTAGTTCGCGCGAAACGACAACAGATGGAGACTGCTGCATCACGATTTTTCGAACTCCCGTTATCCCGCGAGGATTTCACGGAGGTCAGCCAGGTCGTCTCTGGGGTCGCTATGGGATTCTGTACGTAGGGAAAAAAAAACACCAGTTAAAAACCTCCCCCCCTCCGTGTTTTCTAATACGGTCGCACTCCACGATATACGTCTCTGAGTGGGTAAGTGGAATGAAAAAAAAAGTTTGTCAAATTTTCAAAACTTTCAAGGATACTACTTTTCGGCCCTTCGGCTGATCTCCTATCAGCTCCCCTACGCGGTACCTACTTGTTAAATTATTAACGTACTCACTACGGTTACGTGACGCTATATATTATATATATATATATATATATACACACTACGATATGCTATGCTTCCCATGTCCAGTTCACCGGTAGGGTGGAAAGTATCATGCGACAAACTTAAGTATTAATGAAGGAATGGTAGCGGTCAGGGGTCAGGTGGTATACAGGGAGCGAACGAGAGAGCGATGGGAGTCGAGATGAATATTGTCAGCGGAAAATGATAAGACGCTAGTGGGTGAAATAAATGTACGGGAGAAAGATACTAATTAGATGTACCCGAAAGATAGTGCTGCTCAACAATGAGAAATTCTTTTGGGGACCGGAAGTGGATGGAAGGGAAACCCTATATGTCTGACGCACGTGTATAAAAGTAAATTGAATAAAATGCATCGATGGCAGGGTAAGAAAATAAAGAGGAAATGAGAAAAAATGGATGACGCATATTTTCCATCCCTTATTCTCCGAACACATGTATCGTGTAGTGCGTATATACATATATATGCCTTGAATGAGGGTGAAAATACAGACTATTCGAGCTGCCGTTTAGTTAATATAAAAAGTACGAAGAATTTTGCGCTTCGATATTACGCCGGTGGCGCTAGTGTCACCCGACTGTATCTCGATTGTTCAGACGAAGACGTGGAAAAAAAAAAAAAGAAGCAGAACAGGGAAGAATGACCAGTGCTGTTATCAGTATTGAAAACAATTTGCAATGCTGATAGGAAACGTTGGGAAGCATCACGGAACGGAGGCCACCAAATGGTTTGCGGGTTGAACGCTCGAGGGTGTGGAGTCCCTCCAAAGGTGTCCTGAGGAAACGATGGGGAAGGCCTAATGTAATAATGGACATTAATGACATTGTACTCGGTAGCTTTTGACGCTAACGGTGTTATAATTAAATTCCAATTTTTTTCAACTACCTTCCAGCGAGTTATTAGGAAGCTCGGTTAAACAAACATTTTCCTTCGCGTAACAATTTGTATATGTGTAGGCGGTTATTTACTAAGGGTAAATCGACAACGGTTTTGAAATAGGAAGCTCATTTGAGTGTTAATAATTTTTTGTCGCTACTTAGGGATAATTATATTTTTCTAAATAAATCTGCATATCGATGACTGTCAAGGTAAAATTGAATCATCGGGATCAACCAGTAGCTCTTGGCGTCTGTAGCGTCGTGTCGCAGGCGTTGCGGGCAACGCCCACTGAACCACTTGGCGTCGCTTCAACCCCCGGGTTACCCCTGAGCCAACTTACTACCCAACTACTCAACTCGCTATTCAACTCATGCTGGAAACTAGAAGCTTGAGGCTCAAGATGCTCGGGGCGAATAAAATAAAAGCAAGGAAAGGTACGAGAACAGAACCAGAGCGGTAAATAGGGGATGATCAAGAGTGATCATGACGTTAAGAACAAGGACGAGGTGTGGCGACCCTGAAGAAGTAGCGAGGTGGCATTAGAGGTAGAGTGATGCATAATTTGTCGACCACGCCTTCCACCTACAACCCCTTTAACAGCAGCCACCCTCTCCCGGACGCACGCACGTCCCCATACAATCAGACAAGCGGATCCCGGTTTAAGTTAGATTCGATGACAGGAGATGAGCGTGTGTAGCGGGACACTTATGGCGAGACGCGAGGCGCAAAACGCAAGAGGGTGAATTAGGGTTTAGGGGCGGGAGAGGGGGGGGGGGGTAGTATACATATTACACACCCCGAGTACAAACAGAAGGGAGGATATTTGAGCACCGGGGCACCTAAATATGAGCTTCCGAGCAAGGAGCCGTGATCATTAGGTTCACTGTTTGTTCTCTCATTGAATCTACGACTAGCAGGAGGTACTAGTTGTTCTAGTTGTTACGTCATCTTCGTTTCTTCGGCTCGTTCGACACTCTCGGATCGTCCAAGTGGTATGCGTAAGAGGCGAAGGGATCGAGCGATAGTCTACCAGGTCCAGGATGACAGGGACTGAAGGATGCTGCGTAAGTAGACATCGAGGAGGCCTGGAGGATCTGGAGTAGAAGAGATGGAGGATCAGGTGCGTGAAAAAAGGTCTAGGTGGTCGGATAAGAAATAAAGAGAAAGGATGGCAGACTGAGTGAACTGACCTTGCGCGTGGACGATGCCAAGGTGGGCGACGATGATGATCAGGATGACGAGAAACGGATGTGTCGGGAACGTCGACGTCGAATGACGCCTCATCTTTCCAGTCCTTACGCGATGGTTGCACCTCACCGCACTTTCTCGATTTCGCCTTTCCTTCTACCTGGCCAAACACCTCGTCACTTTATCACTCGGTGTCGCGTTGTCACTTTGTCACACGGCCACTCTGTCACTCCCTGTCACACTGTCACACTACCCCACTCCCTCACCTCCCTGTCAGTCTGTCACTTTGCTACTCCGATGCGCCACTTTGATCTTTCTAAAACGTAAGGCTCACCAGCCATCACGCTCTTCGTGCACCGATTCCTCTATCTTCCCTGTCCACTGCGAACCAATTGCGAGGCCTGGGAGAAGCCTGGACCTGATGGCAGGACTTCGACCGATCACTTTAGTCCTGATGTTCAGCAGCTCCGCCCTGAAAACGTCAGGTTGATAGAAAAAAATGATATCATCTTGCGACACCTTAAATATTAAATATCTTATTCGAAAACCCTCTTACCATAGCCTAGTTCTATATAGCCAACACCCAAAACATAATGGAAGCCCCCTTTTGCCCTTGACACGTCTATCATCCAAAATCGATTTATATTAATTCTTTATACAACGTTTGTATTGTGAGAATATTCCATTGTTAAAACACTGCTATCTCGTATATCTTGTGTTTCGTGATATAATCATTCTCTGCAGCAAATTTAAGATGTGTCGGGGTGGCCTGTGGTCTGCAAGGACTTTGAGGTCGGAGGGGAGAAGATGACGTTAGTGGTTAACGATGGTCGGGCTTTCGAAAACTTCGAGTCAGAGAGTGCTAGCGATGGTTGTGGAGGTGGTGGTAACAGTGGCGGCGGGTTCCCTCGGAACAGCCAGTCCTGCCACTGTGAAACGGTAAATCGACTTTTTTGACGGGTTTTATCGTTGATGATTGATGAACTCGGAACACGTAGCGAGTCGCCGACGCCGCTGCTACCTACCGCCGCGAATCTTCTGCGAAGCCCTATTCACCTATCCACCACTTCATCTTCGTGTAATACCACTTCGGATAGCCGAGAAGGGCCTGCTAAGATCTGCACCCGAAAGGTAAGGACCCGAAAAGTAAGGAATCAAGGATATAAAACTAGTTGGGTCAAGCCATTCTGCTTCGACCTTCTTCTTTTATGTTTTCACCAACAACAACTCCTTTTCCATGTCGACCACTTTTCTTCTCAACCACCGAGGACATGATTAAATAAAACCACTAAATGATTAATTGCAAGACTCTCGTGTTTTTTCGTGGCTGCTTGCCTGCCTACCAGCCGGCTTACCACCCATCTCTACCTCCTCTACTAACATTCTTCCTTTCGAACTTTAGACGAGTTTAAAGAACCACCCTACGGCTAAGTTTGTCCAGGGTGAAGTAATTCGATAGAGCGAAGCAAGAGAGAAAGAAAAAAAAAGGAACTGGAAAAAAGTCTCGCGAATCCCCAATGGGCTCGAAATGCGTTACTCCCGTTACAATTTTTTTAAACATCAATCTCTAACAGCGTTCGCGTGCATTTCGGTGTTATTAAAAATATTCGAAAAAATTAAAAATATCATAAGAAGTGTCAAAAGTGTCCAAGGAATTTCTCTTTACTGTCACATTTGCCACCATTTTATATCCTCCACATTTCGAATCCCCGTAATCTCTTACTCTGACATTAAAAAAAGCCAAGTCTAACCCCGTTCGATCGCCATTAATCTACCCCTGTCACTGAATCAACCAATTTTTCAGTAATAATAAAAAAAGATGCAATTACCAAAACTTGAAGAGGTTACGTTTTTTCTTCTGGAGAAATCCCGCCTAGTCACTTTCGCGGGAAAATCAAATCACGCGTACGAAACATCAAACCAAATGACACTGCGTGTTAAAAATATTGCAAAAATTCAATAGCATCAATGTTATCAGAATTCATAACTCTGTTGTCGAAACTCACTGTTAATATTGTCAGACACTGTGACTTAGGATGCACAACGCGCTCTCGTTTCTTTCACGTTAAGGGATTAGCAGCGTCAGACAACAAAGGCATACGCAGATTAAAATTGACGATGATCATAACCTAAATTGTTTTTTGTTTATCAAAAGTCAGAGTCCAAAATTCTGAAATATTATTGTACGAAGCGCGTACAGTCGTGTCGGATCAACCGGTGCGTACGAAATAATAAACGCGTACGCTCGCGTCGATCGCGGGCTCAACACTGGCAGGCAGAGGCGCCTCTACGGGAGCTTCGTAGTTCTCGGCGCGTCCGTTCAGCGTCGCAACGCCCGCGGTGGCTATAAAACTCGCCACCACATACACCCCCATCATAATGTCAAGCAATCGGTGCGCCCTACCGTTCCTCTATGCAACACGTTCGGCTGGATTCATGGTATTTGCCGAGTGATATATCGATACATACACTACTCGATATATCGATATATCTCGTTCGCATCCGATATCTATCGTTAAGCCAAGCCGCGATTACTAAATTTATAACGCAGCATCGACTGGGTTACAATTAGTGGACAAATAATTGACATTCCGTTTTCTTGAAATAGCTTAATATCGTTATTAAAATATTTAAAGGTTAATTCCAGAATGATAACTACGTTTAATATACGAGAAATTGGTATTCCATCAAACTTCGAGGAACTCTTGACTCAAAATTAAAAATGATCTCTGAATATTGACTGGTCTTCCGTTAAGTAGCGCCTCCGTCTAATTAGCTTCCAATATTCTTTCGAGATTCCGGATCATTAACTTTGAGCGGCTGTCGATCGTTAAGGATAATGAGCGATGACAGCTCCTCCAAAAGTAACATTGGGCTGCTTGCCCAACCTCGTAGCCATTATAAGTATTTTCAATATTTTCAACGTCTCCAGGCTTGGCTACCGGCATCAGACCCTGTCGATCTTTCGACGTTAGCGATTATGAGTCAGCCTGGTCCAGTTCCCGTATGGGGATACGGCGGGCGCCTGCGAGTAATGTCAGTGGGATTTGTATTCGTGCACCTAACTTTACCTTTCCAATTTAATTGCCAGTCAGTGGATGAAAGAGTCCGTTGAATATTCGATTCGTTAAAATCAACGAAATACATGAAAACCTGATACGACCGACTGATTGACATCTGCGCAATATTGAAGCAATTGTTACCTTCTACAAAGAATTATTGCCAATCATTTTTTTAAGTGCATCCCGTTATTGAGAATTAAGTTGATGAAAAGTCAAAAGACTGTTTTTGGCATAAATCAAAGGTGATGGCTAAAGGGAGCTTTGTCACTTGCTGCGAGGAAGTACTTTCTGAAGTTGCTGAAGACACTTGAAGTTAGTTGTCGATCGAAATGAGTGACCTTCTTTTTGGAAATTATGCCTTTATGCATATGTCTGTCAGTAAACGAGGCTGTTTGCATTATCAGAAAGATGGGAATTAAAGGGGATAGAATGGCATACCTGCAAATCCGAGCATAAAGATAAAAAATCTGGTGGATGAAAGTGATGATTACAAAACAGACGATTACAAAATATATGTAAATATGTAAAAAAAAAAGGGTGTCCTGTCTGCAAAAGTCAATGAATCATAGCGCCATACGTAAGACGTAAGCCGAAAGATGGAAGCTGAAAGACGAAGCGTGGAGAAGGAAAGTCTAAAGGCGAGTTCTTAAAAGCGTCACTGGGGACGGGAGGGGCTCTTGAAATTTACATTTTGCCAGAGACTGCGGAATATTAATGCACGCCTCGAGACGTTAAAAAATCAGAGACCCTCCTTATTCGTCTGTTACTCCTCTCTTTATTTGACTGTGGTAACTCGCTGATTGTACTGATTGTGATTCCTTTGCTGGGATCCAAAAATATACATACGTATAAATGTCGGATCTCGAATAATCTTTTTCTTCGAAAAAAAAAATGAATCTTATCAATCTCACGGTACACTCAAACCCTACGTTTTCTCAGGTCTGATTAAAAACTCCTACCAGACAGGATTCGACTCCCTGACAAAGATATTAACTCATATATATAACGATTTTTTCCAACTCCCATCAATACACTTTTTTCCAGTAATACCACCATCAGACAGCGTACGTCTAATGAAGCCATATTAATCCTTGCTATTTGGTTTATTACTTACCGTAAAATGATCAAAGGTCAAATATCGAAGTTCTCGTGTATCCATTTCCAGTAATAAACGATACTGATGGCAGTCGTTATCCTTATTTACTTCGCGCCTTCTTTGCACTATCCTTCTTTTCATCGAGTCCGATCTTCCCGAGGCTTTCAGCGACAAGCTTTAACGCGCTGCTCGCGAGGACTGAGTATATTAACGAAAACTATAAGCCCGACCTTTTTACTAAATTGTCAGGTTAAAGTTTGAAGCGGGACGGCAACGATATTTAATGCGTTCAAGACACGCGACCTATCGTTTCCAACGATGTCGCCACTATCGTGAGTGTCGCAGAAACTGTGGCTGCTGTCGGTACTGTAGACACGTCGCCCAGGCTCCGATGTGAACGGGGTCACGAAGAATAAGAATTCTAGTCAAACCGTTTCATGTTTCATATTATCAGACATCCTTATCAGTGATTGAGTATTTTCGAAATGTTTACTTTTGACTCTGCTCCATATCAATCGATATCCTTGCGTCAGTCAATCTTATGAATTCTTTTGTTGTCGCTCCCTTCCGATCGACCTTCAAAACAGACCTTCCATTTCCCTTTACGAAATAACCCGAAGGTTTCAAGAGGATGAAGGAAGGATGCCCGTTACATGTTAGGAACGTGGCTGTCTATAACATTAGACGACGTTATTCCTTCGTAGGGGAGAATTTTTCCACAGGAAGACCTTCTTCGATCTCCGGGCAAAATTAAAAGGATGACTTCGGTTTCTGTCAATCGATTTGATTAAGAAAAGATATTCTAAGGTATTTAACGCCTATCTACGATCAAATCTTTTTTTTTCCTGTATATTTTATGTTACCAGGAAGAAGCCCGCGTCCTCGTGTTAGCGGATCCGCAGATGTGCCTTGTCGCGACATTAACCCCTAATAAACCACAACGTAGATAATCGAATACACGACGCGTAACAAGCTCAGAGCACCTACGTACAACGTTGTGCAGCAGTAATTTAGCTACCATTGGTTTGGTCAATAGCCAATTCCTATTTGGCGCGTCTCCAAGTGACCAAACAAACCGGCCACACCGCGAAAGGTCCAAGAGAACAAGAGAGTCCTAGTCTCCTACGTCCCTAACCTACAACGCCTTAGTAAAGTGCACGGCACTCCTTGCACTCGCAACTGCAACATACTTTCACACCTCCCACATATCTCGAGATGTCATCCACGAGCACCCTCTACAGTGATATCCAAGACTTCACGATCCAATATCGCATCCCCTCTTCCGTCATTCTACATTCTCCATCATCAATGGAGCATCCTGAATTACATTTTCCTCATGGTTCACACCTCCTCCAACACATATATCAACATCGTCACGTAAATATTTATCAATAAAATTTAACGCCCCTTCTAACTTACGAGGTGAGCAAAGTCTTGACTTCTCATAAAGAAAAAATGGTAAGCTGTACGTGACGCATCCACCCTAACGCCCCCAGGGACTCAATTAGTAACAACCAGAACATAGTTTCATTTAAGTAACTCTAAAGAATATACTATCGGAGGGTGTCTGTCCTTAGGGACTGACAATACTCCCAGGAACGACACATCATACCCAAGTGGCTGACGGAGAGGGTAGACAGACTTGATAATGCATGATATTGTTCCAAGAGTGACTCAGCGGCCGCCTGTCTATCTGTCTGTTTGTCTGTCCTCTGCTCTCAATCTCTCTCTCTCTCTTGCTCGGTCATTCAGACCGTTGCTCATTAAGGGCCACACGCTATCGCTCGGCTTCGCAGACGTCAATAACGTGCACGTAGGTACATAGGGTGAAGGTGCGTGCGTGCGTATCGGCCTGCGTGCAATCCCAGATGTATGTAAGCTCTCTAATACTAAATACAGAAGCGCATATTCATATGAGAAACTGCATGGCTGTACGAGAGCAAGTCCTTTCTTTTTGTTGGTTGTATTTGTCAAAATGGCCGCGGCAACTATACGAAATAACGTGAAAAAGAACAGATGCGTATCTGACTGTCATATATATTGTCTCCCTCCTTCCCTTTCCTTATCATTGTTATTATTATCGAGTCACTCGTTAAACTCAGAGAGGCGTGCGAGCGTTCCCATTGACTCATGCCAGTCGTCACATATGCACTTTGTCTTGCCCTTTTTATTGTTTCACACATGAATATTACCAGAGCTTAACTATGACTACGTACGTATACGTGCCTTCGCTTTCTTTACTGCTCGGCAAAGTATTAGTCGGAGTTAAAATATTCCTGCTGATTGTACAATCCATTACAGTACGTCGTTTGTTTAACGACTGTTGATTTTTGAATTAAGAGGTAAAAAATGGCTGCAGATACGTTTTATCGTCTAAGCATGAATTATAACCGTGACGGTAGTCGAGAGGTACAAATTTTAACGTGTTAAATTGCGTAAGTTCAGTTTAGATTTATTCGTGTCAAAAAAAAAAAGGAAGTGAAAACGAATTGATGAAAGTGAAAGGGCGATGAGGGGAGGGTGGGAGGGAGGGGGCGGCGGTAGCTGAAAAAAAGAAACATCGGAGAATATATGGCGACGCGTGGCCGGAAGTGACCGGAAGTCCCGACGCGTTGGCATCTATTTTCCCTGGCAACTGATGCTCAGCCACTGGAGGATTTTTGTGGCATCCTGCCAGCCATCCTCGGGGACTGAAAGATGGAACGACGTATTTATTTACCAGGAAAGACGTTCGCGAAGCCACAACTTGCAATTCGCAAACTGGCGGCCCCGCCCGTACCTACGATAATGGCGATTTTATGTTACGATTCCAGAACCGTCCTTGCAGTTCCGCAACGTACCGCAACGGCGCTCCACTGCAGCGCTGCAGTGGCTTTTACTTTTGGTTCCTTTTATTTATTTTTTTCCTTACCTCCATGCACATAAACATTACGCACTGAAAACTTTCAGAACGCTCTGTCTATACGGAAAAGAGCATCGTCCATCATGACTTCCGTTGATACGCTCCGCGTATACCGGGAAGGCAAGGGTCCATTCGAATTTCACTAGCGAATCCGCGATTTCAGTACGTGCGTTATGCCAATGTACATACACAGCACAGTTATCCGTCTACATAATACCTACGTGTTTACATTCAATACTTGTACAGCGTACAAATTACACGGTACGTACACTCCTATGCAGAGTTCCGGATGGACCAAAAAAGTTACAGAAATATAAAAAAACCTGATACTCGTGAAACCTATTCCACGCCCGCAGAAATATTTCCCAAAAATAATGAAGACGATAGAAAATCGAAGATTGTTCATGTTGGGTGTAAAGAAAAAGAAAAAGAAAAAAAAGAAGCGTGATTAAATTTCCGTTCGCAGTGTAGGGGCTCTGCCAGTATATAAAGTACGTAAGCCGTAACATGCCTACGTATAAGGTGACTCGGCTCAGCTCGGATCAGCTCAGCTCAGCTCAGGTTTCCTGTAGCTCGGCTTCGGCTATATTGATATGTAGTAGGCTTAGCCCATTCTCGGAGATATTTATTTTTATATCCCACGAAAAACCTATCCCGAGGAGCTATCCTGTCTCTACCTCCATCTCTCTCGTCCACGAGTCGCAAGTTTTCTCCCTGGAAGAACTACCCTCTTTTCGGTATTCTTCAGGACCATCTTCATCCGCTCACCCTCTTTCCCCCTCCCCCAAGATATCACGTACTTCACCCCACGTGTCTACCCTTGACGTATCTGTACTAAATATCGAGATTCCACGTATCCACATTAAATTGCTATGAATTGATATTAAATTTCTCAAGTATCCACAGTGCGAAACCGTCTTGGAAGAACCTGTGGAAGGTAGTTGTCGATTATCCCGTGTGGTAGCAGCACCAGGTCCTCCTTCCTCCTGTGACGCACTCCTCGTTACAGCAACGATTTAACCCCCGTTGACCTCGCTGCTTTGCCTTCAACCAGTCTCCTACTCGCCGTCATCGCCAGCAGCACCGGTACCGGCTGCACTGGTGCTGCACTCAAGAGTACATAAATATGTATACAAGTACCAAGTACTAATACGTGCGTACGAGGCTGCGATTAGTACGTGCTTCGGTCAAACGATAATTAGATGGACGTTACCCTTACGGGAATTGGAGTAATTAGATTTAATTGGCACGAAGGTCCGTACGGCTCTGGCCTCTTGGTCTCCTGCTACACCCGTTTATTATATTTCATTCTATGCCCTCGGAGCTTAATGCGTGATTCGAGCAGCTATGTATAGTAATCCGTATATCTATCGTAGGTAGATACGCTATACGCGTGAGTTTACATGTTAATTTATATTTAGTACGTATTAAGGGCGTTTCTAGATCTATTTGTGAATTTTCGGAACTTGAGCAATCATCCAAAATTCTAATAGAAGGGTTGATCGACGTCCGGTAGACGATATGATCTTAATTTTTATCAATAAAAATTGTTATGGCTATTAATTTTTAATTTTCAATGGTGTATTTATTTATTTCTCTCTGGTAAAGAGCACGTGACTGTCAGGTCACGAAGCGTAAGGACGATATGGGCGAAACGACGAAAGGGTAAGGTCACCCTTAGGTAGTATCAACATTTTCATTAGGGAGTAACAAAGGCAAAAGGATTCGCACACGAGGGTAGCTGCATACAAGGTAATAGTGTATAACATTTATTTTCAACCCTCTAGCACCTCGGAGGTTGGAGTAGAAATATAAAAGTACAATGTTATAGGGGATAGGAAGAACTGTAAAATGAAATTGAGAGAAACGAGGGCGCAGCCCGATTGTTCCGTATGTACCGGGTCGGAGGGGAGGGTGAGAGACTAAAAGATGCACGATGCGTACGGCAGGGGAGGGGGCATATCAGCCGGAAAGAAAGCCGGAACTATTATAATTGAAATTGAAATTGAAATCGAAATTCTAATGGAAATTGAAGGAAACGCTGGAGATCTCTGTGGGGCAGTTCAGACTGGAGTAAGGAGGAACCTACTCTGAATGTGGAGGAAATCCTCGCACTTTGGAAATTGGCTCCTAAATCGTAGTGGGTTATTCCGATGAAGCTAGAGCCTGTTAAATTATCGGGCCTAGAGAGGTAGGTAGGAGGACGTCGGCGTCCCGACGCGTCGAAGGGTCCGATTTAACGATGAACGAATGATCGAAATGTCAAAAGGTTTGAAATGGTGAAAAAAAGTCTGTCTGATTTTATAAATTTGCATTTTTAAATACAGCGCCACGTTATTCTACATGACGATTGACGTTTGTCCCTTTCAAGAGAATCGGAACTCGAATTTGAGCAAAGTATTAACATTATCTTAAAGATAATGAACAGTCAAATATATCCTATTTACTTGTATTTATTTTCATTCCGTGATATATTTTTGGATATTTTTTGTATTTTGTTATTTAAAAAAAAATTGAAAATATTCCTTAATACGGATACCGGTATTGGCTGAACGGCAAGTTCGATAAGGCCGCAGAGCCTATTTGGCTGAATGGGCAAGCTGTACGAGGAGGGACCACGAGTAAGGAAGAAGTATAGAAAGGGGGATGAAGCAAGGGTCGAAGGAAAATGTCCTCTCGCAGGCAGGAGGTCCCAACGAGGGTTTCCTTCCAGTGGTAGGACCTATCGCAGGAGGGGAATTACCGCCAACAGGAAAACTGAGAGAGCTCGAGGGAAGAGGGATAAGGATGAGGCCGAGGAACCGCGAGGATCGTGAGAATGAGGGTGAGAGTGTCCGCGCTCGGGCACGTCCCGAAATTATACCGATTCAATTTAATTTATAAGAAACCCTTCGGTCCGAGGTTTCGGACTCGGATTTGGATTCGGATACGGACGTGGATACGGATATAGGGATAAGCTATCCCCGAGGCAAAGCGCTCGGGGCCGACCTCCTGCGACCTTACCACCCCCTACGTACCCTCTACGCGCAACGATATTCCTGCGTTTATCGCTTCCCTTGGACGATTTTGATCCTCCATTCTTGATCCTACGTTCTCCGTCCTTCCTGATTTCATCCTTCCTTGCTCATCCTCACTTTTTACTTACTATTATAGCCTTACAACTACACCCCTCAATATTTCACTCACCGTCCCAACCACCACCCCGTACGCCATCCTCACTTCCTTCCCGAGACATCCCTTTATTGGCTGAACTCTCTTTTGCCATGTCGACGAGATCTACGTCCGTTTACAAGCTCAGCAGACCCTGTCCATCGTTCATCACCATCCTGGCGTTCCGGTCGGTAATGTAGATTCCAGATAATTTTAAATGATCATCCACGGTACGATTTTCTGAAATATTTTCAAATTTTTTACAGAATCAAATAATCGATTCTAAATTAAATTAATGACAAATCCTGACACTATCTATGATTATGATAGGACTGATATCCTTTTTTGAAAAATTCAAGCGACTATTGCTCCAACAGGCAGGAATACCTTGCCACTGGTGAGCTTTCGCGAAAAGCGGCTTGCCGTTGAATTTGCCAATTTACGTGTTTGACAAACATCACAGAGCGTGTCAACACATTAGGAAATCGCAGGTGGTATAGCGAAGAGAGTGGTGAAAGAGGAAAGTATTGCCATCGTGTCAAGAGATAGCAGCCACACGGTGAGCTTTAAGTCGATAAGAACGGGAATCCCAGTAGTACCGGAAAAGAGACATTTCCCAAGAAATGTTGCTTCTCCAAAAATTCTATCCTAGAAAGCTTTATTTCATAGCCAGTACCACAAAAGACAAAGAACCGATCCCCCACCCCTACTGAGTCACGGTTCAGCAACGTTACTCCCAGACATCCAGGAACCAAGTCGAACCACCTGCTTACGACTCTACCAATTGAACATTCCAATGTGGCTTCCCAGCATTCACTGAGATCGTTTCCTCTCGCCGGAAACTATGATTAATCAATTTCTACTACGTCATCGTCCACGACCTCTCACCTATCGAACCTTCTATAACTGCTACGATATTTACGAGTCTCCCTGGCAAAAAACTTCTAGCTCGAACTTTTCACTTCCTGTAATGTAGTTAAAGTACCCTTTGAAAAGTCTTTACAGCCCAACACGGTATGCTACTTCGCGTTAACGTACAGATGCGCAACGCTGCGCCACTCTCTGGCGCTACGGTAAAGTTACGTACGATAACGCTATACCCTAGAGCAGGAAGAACGATACGCAGTTCGTAATCGATACGGGCTGAATCGACGCGGCTAAAGCGTAAGCTCTTCGCACGCAGGTGCAACCACCAGCTTACCGGCGTCCCGACGCACCTACTTTACGTCTCACTTTCGATCTCGCTTTCTCCTTACCTACCCATTCGCATAATCTCTCTCTCCCTCTCTCTCTCTCTCTCTCTCTCTCTCTCTCTCTCTCTCTCTCTCTCTCTCTCTCTCTCTCTCTCT